>JAODAL010003970.1:0-164338 GCA_025379985.1 Phyllomedusa bahiana
TATTTCAACACTGATCCCATTAGATGTAGTATAAATGGAGTCACAGATGTATGCAGGGCCCAGAGACTAAAAAAGAGAGAGAGGGATTCATAAATAAAATAAAAGAAATTCCCTTTCTTTCTTTTCAATTAGGGGAACATATCCACCACTCAAAATGCCTAATTTCCCATATAATATCTATTTCATCATAGCCTTTTTGTTAATATAAATCTTAAAAATTGGGTACATCTTTTGATACACTACATTGTGATAGAGGTTATTTTGAGTAAATCAGATTAGACTAAAGATAGTTTACCTCACATTTTCATTGCGTTTTTTCTGATTTTCTAATTTCTAGATCTTTATATGTCCCCCTTTTGGTCCCCTGAAGAGACGGTGGTGGGTCGAAACATGTTGGGACGGTATATGACGATTGTATAAGGGTAAGAGAGGGGTCTGTAGGGAGAGTCACCGCATCTGCGGGGTCGCCATTTTTGGGGCGAGTGCTCTGCCTATTGGGTGCAAACATTGCCAGGGACATATCAAGGTGAGTTCATTCTCGTTCTTTATCTGGTGACACCCAATATGTTTCTATGATATATGCGATAATTACAATATTGATAAGCATATATCTGACTGGAGTTTATTGAGCGACAAGTCATTTTTAAATTGTGAAGTAAAAGTTATATTTTAGTTCTTATCTTCTAAATAATCTCTATATAAAATCCATTTTTTTGTGTTTTTTTCAGTTGATGTTATGGAGTAATTGCCTGATTCAGTAGGTATTATCAGGATTAAGTTCTTTTTTTCCTGTCCTTGCGATACTCCGACCCCTACGATCATAAAGTGATGTCCTGTCCTTGCGATACTCGGACCCCTACGATCATAAAATGATGTCCTATCCTTGCGATACTCCGACCCCTATGATCATAAAGTGATGTCCTATTCTTGCGATACTCCGACCCCTACGATCAGAATGCGATGTCCTATCCTTGCGATACTCCAACCCCTACAATCAGAATGTGATGTCCTATCCTTGCGATACACTGACCCCTATAATCAGAATGTGATGTCCTATCCTTGCGATACTCCAACCCCTACAATCAGAATGTGATGTCCTATCCTTGCGATACTCCGACCCCTACGATCAGAAAGTGATGTCCTATCCTTGCGATACTCCGACCCCTACGATCATAATGTGATGTCCTATCCTTGCGATACTCCGAACCCTACGATCAGAATGTGATGTCCTATCCTTGCCATACACCGACCCCTACGCTCATAAAGTGATGTCCTATCCTTGCCATACACCGACCCCTACGATCATAAAATGATGTCCTGTCCTTGCGATACTCCGACCCCTACGATCATAAAGTGATGTCCTATCCTTGCGATACTCCGACCCCTACGATCATAAAATGATGTCCTGTCCTTGCGATACTCCGACCCCTACGATCATAAAGTGATGTCCTATCCTTGCGATACACTGACCCCTATAATCAGAATGTGATGTCCTATCCTTGCCATACACCGACCCCTACGATCATAAAGTGATGTCCTATCCTTGCGATACTCCGACCCCTACGATCATAAAGTGATGTCCTGTCCTTGCGATACTCCGACCCCTACGATCATAAAGTGATGTCCTATCCTTGCGATACTCTGACCCCTACGATCATAAAGTGATGTCCTGTCCTTGCGATACTCTGACCCCTACGATCATAAAGTGATGTCCTGTCCTTGCGATACTCTGCCCCCTTTAACGTTTCATAAAGTGATGTCCTGTCCTTGCAAATACTCTGACCCCTACGATCTTTAAAGTGATGTCCTGTCCTTGCGATACTCTGACCCCTACGATCATAAAGTGATGTCCTGTCCTTGCGATACTCTGACCCCTACGATCATAAAGTGATGTCTGAAGCATCCTTCTAACTCTGTGTTTTGCTGTTCCTCCTATAATTGTACTACTGAATTTTATCCTGTGTCCCTGCACATTCTGACATTGTCCAATCTGTGCTGACAGTCAGTGTGTGCAGGGACACACCCCTCTAAAAACTAAAGTGGTAACGCCCAGCTGACCGATTCAGTAATATATTTCCAGGAGGATTCAGAAAGATACTCGCAGGCTGACTAGCAGTTCATTCAAAAGAAAGAAGACAACAGCGCAATGTGCGATACCAGATAATCGTACAGGAAGGAGTTAAATGGGTGTTTTGCTCACCTTGTTCGGTTGTACACAGAATGGTACAGCACAAATAGAAGCAAGTGGAAACAAAGGAATCTAAAACCAAGGAGCTGCTCGGCGTCCTCTCTCCTCGGGGTCCCGTATGACCACGGACAATGGTGCAAAGATCGCTCGCTAGGATAGCGCTCTAGAATCTGAGGACTATTAGAGCGCAACTCTTTAAAAATTATTAAACCTAACGTTGGATAACATCCACTATTAATGTGTGGTTTATTTGGCATAAAATATAGTAAAATCACAACGCATTTCACGGAGATCGCATGCTCCGCTTCCTCAGGTGGTTTAATTATTTTTAAGTAGTAGCGCTCTAATAGTCCTCAGATTCTAGATCGCCATCCTATAGCGAGTGATCTTTCTTTCCTTGCATATTTCCAGGAGGAATAACAGAGGAACAGCACAGAGTTATAGGAGAAGAGGCTGCAGGAGGAATAACAGAGGAACAGCACAGAGTTATAGGAGAAGAGGCTGCAGGGGGAATAACAGAGGAACAGCACAGAGTTATAGGAGAAGAGGCTCCAGGAGGAATAACAGAGGAACAGCACAGAGTTATAGGAGAAGAGGCTGCAGGAGGAATAACAGAGGAACAGCACAGAGTTATAAAGGGGAAGAGGCTGCAGGAGGAATAAAAGGAACAGCACAGATTTTTAGGAGAAGAGGCTGCAGGATTGGAGGAGGAATAACAGAGGAACAGCACAGAGTTATAGGATAAGAGGCTGCAGGATAGTAGGAGGAATAACAGAGGAACAGCACAGAGTTATAGGAGAAGAGGCTGCAGGAGGAGGAACAGAGGAACAGCACAGAGTTATAGGAGAAGAGGCTGCAGGATTGTAGGGGGAATAACAGAGGAACAGCACAGAGTTATAGGAGAAGAGGCTGCAGGAGGAATAACAGAGGAACAGCACAGAGTTATAGGAGAAGAGGCTGCAGGAGGAATAACGGAACAGCACAGAGTTTTTTAGGAGAAGAGGCTGCAGGAGGAATAACAGAGGAACAGCGCAGAGTTATAGGAGAAGAGGCTGCAGGATTGTAGGAGGAATAACAGAGGAACAGCACAGAGTTATAGGGGAAGAGGCTGCAGGATTGCAGGAGGAATAACAGAGGAACAGCACAGAGTTATAGGAGAAGAGGCTGCAGGATTGTAGGAGGAATAACAGAGGAACAGCACAGAGTTATAGGAGAAGAGGCTGTAGGAGGAATAACAGAGGAACAGCACAGAGTTATAGGAGAAGAGGCTGCAGGATTGTAGGAGGAATAACAGAGGAACAGCACAGAGTTATAGGAAAAGAGGCTGCAGGGGGGAATAACAGAGGAACACACAGAGTTATAGGAGAAGAGGCTGCAGGAGGAATAACAGGAACAGCACAGAGTTATAGGAGAAGAGGCTGTACGAGGAATAACAGAGGAACAGCACAGAGTTATAGGAGAAAAGGCTGCAGGAGGAATAACAGCGGAACAGCACAGAGTTATAGGAGAAGAGGCTGCTGGAGGAGGAATAACAGAGGAACAGCACAGAGTTATAGCAGAGAGGCTGCAGGAGGAATAACAGGGGAACAGCAAAGAGTTTTAGGAGAAGAGGCTGAAGGAATAACAGAGGAACAGCACAGAGTTATAGGAGAAGAGGCTGCAGGAGGAATAACAGAGGAACAGCCACAGAGTTAGGTGAAGAGGCTGCAGGAGGAATAACAGAGGAACAGCACAGAGTTATAGGAGAAGAGGCAGCAGGAGGGAAAAACAGAGGAACAGCACAGAGTTATAGGGGAAGGGCTGCAGGAGGAAATAACAGAGGAACAGCACAGAGTTATAGGAGAAGAGGCTGCAGGGTTGTAGGTGGAATAACAGGGGGAAAAGCGCAGAGTTATAGGAGAAGAGGCTTGCAGGAGAAATAACAGAGGAACAGCACAGAGTTATAGGAGAAGAGGCTGCAGGAATGTAGGAGGAATAACAGAGGAAAAGCACAGATGAATAGTAGACGAGGATGAAGCAGGTATAACAGAGGAACAGCACAGAGGTATAGGAGAAGAGGCTGCAGGATTGTAGGAGGAATAACAGAGGAACAGCACAGAGTTATAGGAGAAGAGGCTGCAGGAGGAATAACAGAGAACAGGACAGAGTTATAGGAGAAGAGGTTGCAGGATTGTAGGAGGAATAACAGGAACAGCACAGAGTTATAGGGAAGAGGCTGCAGGAGGAATAACAGAGGAACAGCACAGAGTTATAGGAGAAGAGGCTGCAGGAGGAATAACAGAGGAACAGCACAGAGTTATAGAGAAGAGGTTGCAGGAGGAGGAATAACAGAGGAAAAGCACAGACATATAGGAGAAGAGGTTGCAGGAGGGAAATACAGAGGAACAGCACAGAGTTATAGCAGAAGAGGCTGCAGGAGGGAAAAACAGGGGAAAAAGCACAGAGTTAAAAGGAGAAGAGGCTGCAGGGAGGAATAACAGAGGAACACACAGAGTTTTTTAGCAGAAAGAGGCTGCAGGAGGAATAACAGGGGAACAGCACAGAGTTATAGGACAAGAGTCCAGGAGGAATAACAGAGGAACAGCACAGAGTTATAGGAGAAGAGCTGCAGGAGGAATAACAGAGGAACAGCACAGAGTTTTAGGAGAAGAGGCTGCAGGAGGAATAACAGAGGAACACCGCAGAGATATAGGTGAAGAGCTGCAGGAGGAATAACATAGGAACAGCACAGATTTATAGGAGAAGAGGCTGCAGGAGGAATAACAGAGGAACACACAGAGTTTTTAGGGAAGAGGGCTGCGGATTGTAGGAGAATAACAGAGGAACAGCCAGAGGGTTTTAGGAGAAGAGGCTGCAGGAGGAATAACAGAGAAACAGCAGAAAGGAATAGGAGAAGTGGCTGCAGGAGGAATAACAGAGGAACAGCACAGAGGTATAGGAGAAGAGGGTGCAGGAGGAATAACAAGGGAACAGCACAGAGTTATAGGAGAAGAGGCTGCAGGGGGAATAACGGAGGAACAGCACAGAGTTATAGGAGAAGAGGCTGCAGGAGGAATAACAGAGGAACAGCACAGAGTTATAGGAGAAGAGGCTGCAGGAGGAATAACAGAGGAACAGCCCAAGAGTTTTAGTAGAAGAGGCTGCAGGAGGAATAACAGAGGAACAGCACAGAGTTATAGGAGAAAGGGGTGCAGGAGGAGGGAAAAACAGAGGAAACAGCAACAGAGTTATAGGAGAAGAAGCTGCAGGAGGAATAACAGAGGAACAGTAAAGAGTTATAGGAGAAGAGGCTGCAGGAGGAATAACAGAGGAATAGCACAGAGTTATAGGAGAAGAGGCTGCAGGAGGAAAAACAGAAGAACAGCACAGTGTTTTAGGAGAAGAGGCTGCAGGAGGAATAACAGAGGAACAGCACAGAGTTATAGGAGAAGAGGCTGCAGGTTTGTAGGAGGAGGAACAGAGGAACAGCGCAGAGTTATAGGAGAAGAGGGTGTAGGAGGAATAACAGAGGAACAGCAAAAGAGTTATAGGAGAAGAGGCTGCAGGGGGAATAACAGAGGAACAGCACAGAGTTAACGGAGAAGAGGCTGTAGGAGGAATAACAGAGGAACAGCACAGAGTTATAGGAGAAGAGGCTGCAGGATTGTAGGAGGAATAACAGAGGAACAGCACAGAGTTATAGGAGAAGAGGCTCCAGGAGGAATAACAGAGGAACAGCGCAGAGTTATAGGAGAAGAGGCTGCAGGAGGAATAACAGAGGAACAGCACAGAGTTATAGGAGAAGAGGCTGCAGGAGGGAAAAACAGAGGAACAGCACAGATATTTATAGGAGAAGAGACTGCAGGAGGAATAACAGAGGAACAGCACAGAGTTATAGGAGAAGAGGCTGCAGATTGTAGGAGGAAAAAACAGAGGAACAGCACAGAGTTATAGGAGAAGAGGCTGCAGGATTGTAGGAGGAATAACAGGAACAGCAGAGTTATAGGAGAAGAGGCTGCAGGAGGAATATCAGAGGAACAGCACAGAGTTATAGGAGAAGAGGCTGCAGGATTGTAGGAGGAATAACAGAGGAACAGCACAGAGTTATAGGAGAAGAGGCTGCAGGATTGTAGGAGGAATAACAGGAACAGCAGAGTTATAGGAGAAGAGGCTGCAGGAGGAATAAAAGGAACAGCAGAGTTATAGGAGAAGAGGCTGCAGGAGGAATAACAGAGGAACAGCACAGAGTTATAGGAGAAGAGGGTGCAGGATTGTAGGAGGAATAACAGGAACAGCAAGTTATAGGAGAAGAGCCCGCAGGAGGGAAAAACAGGAAACAGCAGAGTTAGAGGAGAAGAGGCTGCAGGAGGAATAACCAAAAGGAACAGCACAGCTTATAGGAGAAGAGGCTGCAGGAGGAATAACAGAGGAACAGCACAGAGTTATAGGAGAAGAGCATGCAGGAGGAATAACATAGGAACAGGCACAGGTTATAGGAGAAGAGGCTGTAGGAGGGAAAAACAGAGGAACAGCACAGAGTTTTTAGGAGAAGAGGGGCAGGAGGAATAACAGAGGAACAGCACAGAGTTATAGGAGAAGAGGCTGCAGGAGGAATAACAGAGGAACAGCACAGAGTTATAGGAGAAGAGGCTGCAGGATTGTTATATCACAGGGAATACAAGGATTTACTAAACCAGACAAATCAGATGTCACAGGTTTTCTTTAACCGGGAGGTATTATAGGATAATCACACAAACAGAATAAAACCAGCAAGCAAAAATGTGTCGAAATATATTGTGAATTTTACTCCCACAACAAAATCCAAACCATTTGGTATGGGCGTTCCCTCACTTGTAACCCCCAAAATGTATGATACCTATATAACTGGTTCTTTGGTCCTGGCCTCTGAGAGCATTAGGCTAAGTCCACACAGCATACATTTTTCGTCGGATTTCAGATGGCTTGCGGATTTGGAAACAGTCTGAAAACCGATAAGCAATCATCCCCATAGACTTTAAAAGAAAATCCACCCAGTAGTCTACACTGATCGGATTTTCAGCCGGATGATTTTCACACCACGAAAAACTTGCAGCATGCACAATCCTCCTTCCGGTTTTTGGGCGGAAGGTGTGCAATTCAATAGTTATGGGGGATGGGCGAATCCGCAAATCGTGGACAGAACCGTTCCCCAAAACAAACAAAAAGACAATGAAATACCGGCTGGATTCTTAAACAGAATCCGACTGCATTTTACACTTGCTGTGTGAACATATCCCTAGTTGTTACAAAACTACAAATCCCAGAATTCCCTGATCATTTGCGTATGTTGGGGAATACTGGAATTTGCAGTTTTACAACAACTGGAGAGCCTCAAGATGGAGATCGCAGCTGTAGGATCTACAAATTCTATATGACAACACTTATGGAAGTATAAGGGTATGATCACACGGCTTATTTAGCCGCGTATTTCAGCGCGCATTTCGCAGCGTATTGCGCGCCACAATTACAGTAATTCATAGCTCTCATAGAGAACAATGGATTACTCGTCGTCTCCCCGCGTGTACAATACGACATGTCTATTCTTCGCGGCGTTTATGCAACGCTGACAGTGCATGTCAATGGGGCTGGCCGGGTGCTTTGGAATTACGCTCTGATCAGCGCATGGTTCCAAAACACACGGCGTATTGTCACATTGTCTGTCCCAAGTCAGGGATGTTAATACTGTTCTTACCCGTTTCAGAAAAAGTCGGAAAAAATGGTTTGTTTTTTTTTTCTCTACAAACAGCGCCACCCATGTCTATAGGCTGTGTCAGGTATTGACTTAAATAGGCCTGAGCTACAATACCAGGTACAGCCTGTGCACTAGAAAAATAACGGAAGCCCTTGTTTCCAATATTGGACAACTTTTTTAGGGTATGTTCACACGGCTTGTTTGTAAGCGTAATTGCGCGTCTATTTTGCCACGTATTGTGCTTAATACGCTGCGAAATGCGTGCCGCAATGACAGTAATTCATAGCTCTCATAGAGAGCTATGGACTACGCTTGATCTCCCCACGCGTACAATATGATCATATTGTACGTGCGGGGGGACATGTCAATTGTTAGCGGCAAATATGCGCCACTGACAATGCATGTCTATGGGGCTGGCAACCGGCCGCCCTCCGGTGCTTTGGAAAGCCGCGCTGATCAGTGCGTAGTTCCAAAACACCTGGCGTATAGTACGCGCCGCAATAAGCCGTGTGAACATACCCTTAATGTTAAGACAAACGTATTGGAATGAAGATGTTTTTTTGTTTTTTTTTCTTTTTAAATGGAAGACTTTCAGAATATTTTTCCAAAGGGATATTTGGCGATACTCTCCTCCCCTTCACTGACAAGATTTTCTCCCACAATCTTCTTCAAGACCTCTGCCAAAGTATTTATTGCTGTGGAGCCGTCAATGGGCCTCTTTCCAGTACGGATTCCCAGTTGGCGTCTTTGTGAATCAGCTTTTCTTGGCTGTCCACATCTGTTCTCAGAGACCTCTTACAAACAATGTCCATAAACCAACGCAACTCGATATATTTAAAGTGCAGCCCCCCTGTCTGTATAAGGTATGTACACTTCTGCAACCAACATCTTTATTTCTCCAATGCATCTAAAATACAAAATAAAGGAACTTTTCCCAAAGTCTATTTAAAAATCCCTTGTTTTGTGTCCACAGCTTTCAAGCAGATCTATGCCTCTCCATGGATACAGACTACAAACAAACCCTATGTAGTCTGATCCTGCAGCCAACACTCCCCAAATTCTCGCCATGCTACCGAATGGATGTTAGCAAGAAGTAGGAGAAGAATAGAAGGGAGTGTGACCAGGATCACATTGCATAGAGTTTGTTTTTGTCTGCTACCATGGAGACACATCATTTTGCACAAGAGCTGTAGATCTAAAACAACAGGAGATTTTAAACTAGAAGGGTGTTCCCACCACAGAAAGTCTGATAGATGCAGGTCCCACCTTTGGGACATGCACTGATCTCGGGACCAGGCCCCTGAAAGTGTTGGCTCAGAATGGAGAGCGGGTCGTGCTTGTGCACAACTCTCCATTCTGTTCTATGGGTGCAGTAAAGCCGAACACATATCACTCCCCTGTACTCAGAACTCCCATAGAACAGAATGGAGAGTTGTGCGCAAGGTGGACCAGCTCTACATTCTTAGTTTTGGGACCCCCAGAGGTAGGACCTGCACCTATCAGACTTTGATGGCCTATCCTAGCGATAGGCCACCAAAGTCTATGGTAGGAACACCCCTTTAGGTATAGCTGCAAAGTTACTTCATGAAATGTATTGGAGAAAATAAAACAAAAAACATTGGGCCTGAAAACGGTCTAGAAGTATGACTGTCTTTGTTGCCCATAGCAACCAATCAGAGCTCTTAGCAACCAATTAGAGCCCATATAAACCAACTATAGCTCACAGCAACCAATCAGAGCCCATAGCAGCCAATTAGAGCTCATAGCAACCAATCAGAGCCCATAGCAACCAATCAGAGCCCATAGCAACCAATCAGCACCCAAAGTAACCAATCAGAGTCCATAGTAACCAATCAGAGCTCAGCTTTTATTTTTCCAGAGCAATATATGAAATGGAAGTTGATCTCTGATTGGTTGCTATGAGCTCTGATTGGTTGCTATGAGCTCTAATTGGTTGCTATGAGCTCTGATTGGTGGCTTTGAGCTCTGATTGGTGGCTTTGAGCTCTAATTGGTCGCTATGGGCTCTGATTGGTTGCTATGAGCTATAATTGGTTGCTATGAGCTATAGTTGGTTGCTATGGGCTCTGATTGGTTGCTATGGGCAACAAGGACAGTCTTACTGCTAGACCGTTTTCATACATAAGGCCCACTGTTTCTATGAGAATAGGGTTTGTCCTTTAAAACCTACAATCAAGCAGAGCTAATTGACTCTGCGGAGCACTAACCTTAGGCAATCATGCTCTGCTTCTTTTCGGTTGAACATGAATGTTCTGCTCTTTGGTATAGGTGATTTTTTTTAAAATTCCAGCTTCTGCTTCCTCCTCTAGGTGACGCTTTCTACATTCAATCAAAATATGGCTCCTTTGGACCTCTACAGGAGTGAGATAAGGATTGTATAGCGCCACCAGGAGGAGGAAGGGATAGCTGTCATTCTCGGAACGGAATGAGAAACGACAAGATCATCTGTGGTTTACAGAGAAGCTGCCCCAGTGCCTAAAGAGGTTTTCTTTCCTAGAAAATTGTGTCTCCAGGACCGGAATGTCCTAATTATCTCCCAAAAGATCATAGAGGCCATTAGATCAATCAAGCCAAACAGAAGGTCACTGAAGCCACTAGAGATGAGAGATGAGTCATCCTCGTTTCAAGTGAACAAGTCCTCTTTCATCATCTGTGGAGAAGCCGGCGGAGATCGGCCAAATACGCTTTAGTGACGTTTTCAGAAAATCTCCATAGTTCAGAGGGTTAAATTCTATAAGAAAGTAAGGCTCTCGAGGTGACATTGAGTCTCGTCATTGAAGCTTGATGAAGGAAACCAAGAGGTTTCACCTGCTCTTCTCAGGAGGCTTGAGGCACAATTTGGTGAATGCTGTCAGGGGTCAGTGAATCAAAAAAGCAGCTCATCATCTTGACGGCCTAAAGGAGAAGAAAAAAAATAGAAGGATGGAAGGCGTGAGGATGGGACGGAGAAATGATGGAGAACACAATCCAGCGTCAGCACATCCTCCTCTTATCTCACGAGTCCCAAAGGCCCCAGAAAGAATGTAATTTTCTTCTGTTAAATGAAATCAACAATATAAATGCAATTCTCCACCACCTCCCCGGCATCTGGTTTTTGTACGTTGTGCATGTGTCATCATCTAATCAGGCAATGCTGCTGCCTTCTGGGGACTTACCTGCCCCTGGCTCTGAGGGCTCAAAATAAACGCTGTACACTTCGGGTCGTTCTGCAGGTCATGGCTGCAACAAAGACAATGGAAAATTAGGAGAAAAAAACAAAACTAAAGACCTACAATGTACCAATAATAAGTACCTATCCCATGTTAGGTAGAAGGCTGGATCCTAGAAGGCAGGTACCTATTCTTAAAGGGGTTGTCTCACTACATCAATTCATCTTGCCTCAGTCCTGTTCTCTTGGTTTCATTTTGAATTCAGGGGCGTGTTTACTGGCTTCCAGTAGGCTGCAGTAGAAGCCAGGTCTGTAACTATAGCAACCAGTTCTGGCAACCTATCAGGAGAGATCAAACAGGTCTGTAGCTATAGCAACCAGTGCTGGCAGCCTATCAGGATAGATCAAGCAGGTCTGTAGCTATAGCAACCAGCACTGGAAGCCTATCAGAAGTGATCAAACAGGTCTGTAGCTATAGCAACCAGCACTGGCAGCCTATCAGGAGAGATCAAACAGGTCTGTAGCTATAGCGACCTGAGGAGCTGATGCAGCCCATACAAGAGGAGATATCTAGGAATAGGTAGGACACTGATAATGGACATCTATTAGAAAGTGACTTGTTTTTGCAAGATCTTTAACATAAAAAGCAGCAATCCTTGTAGTGAGACAACCCCTTTAAAGGGGTGTTCCCTCCATGTACTGTGATGGCATAGTCATAAAATTTGCCATCAAAGCGTGAAAAAAGTGGGTCCCAGCTCTGGGATCTGCATATATCTTGGGAACGGACCTCTGAAAGTCTTGGCTCAAAATGGAGAGCTGGTCTCACTTGCGCACGACTCTACATTCTGTTCTACGGGAGTTCCAAGTACAGGTGAGACTTTCAGGGGTCTATTCCCGAGATAGGTGCGGGTGCCACCTCTTGATGGCATATCCTATCATTGTGCCATCAAAGTGCATGGTGGGAACTTCCCTTCAAAGGTATCTTAAATCACGGCTCTTCAGTGTTTTTAGGCCAAATATCCCCTAAACTCAAATAAAGGACATCAAAGTATCCCTGAGACTGTTACCATACACTGTACTGCATATTAAAAGCACAGAACTGAGACAGTGCAGGCCTTTCGAACAAGGGTCTGCAACATCGGCCCTCCAGCTGTTGGGAAACTACATCTCCCATCATGCCCACTAATATAGATTATATAAATGCATGATGGGAGTTGTAGTTTTCTAACAGCTGGAGAGCCAACGTTGCAGACCCCTGCCCTTGAAAATATATGTTCTTTCTAATGGCCATACTAGAAGTAGGTGTCATAGAAATTAAATGGGTTTTCTTACCACAATGATTAGGGAAAGGTAAATGAAGACTACTTACTACTACTTACCAAATACATTGCCGTTTTGATTTTGCGTCGTTCAGGAGATAAGGAAGATTTTATCTACTGCTAGTGCACACAAGTTTCTCTTGGTTACAGACCACCTCTCTCCGTTCTTTCTCTTATCTGATTGTTCTAAGCTAGCATCCAACATAGTGAGTCACTCCCTGTTGTCTTATCTCTAGTACAGGAGCTTTACCTAAGTTAAATAACATGTTTTTATCCCTTAAAGTACTGTTGCTTTGTGCACGACAGATTATGAACCTCCAGCACTCATGTCACTGTAACAGGAATAGGGAAGAATAACAGCGCTGATATGCCAATCACTGTTACAAAACCACCGACAGCCTGACCAGGAAGTGTGAGTCTGAAGTTGCCTGTGGCTCTGTGAAACAACATGGTGAGAAAATCCCTTTAAATGTTCATTATCATTGTCCTAGAAGGTGTCATAGAAGATTGGTTAGTGACCTTTTTAATGGATTTCCTAAATGAAGATAGGTGTCATAGAAGGCAAGTATCCATTCTAATGTGTGTCCTAGAAACTATTTGTACATACTAAAGGATGTCCTAGAGGGAAGGAGTCATAGAAGTTAGGTGTCCTGGATGTCAGCTGCCCATCCCAAAAAGTGTCCTATAGGAAGAGAGTCAAAGAAGACAGGTGTCCTAGAGGAAAAGAGCCACATAAGACAGGTGTTCCAGAGGAAAAAGGCAGGTGTCCCAGAGGAAAAGAGTCACAGAAGGCAGGCGTCCCAGAGGAAAAGAGTCACAGAAGGCAGGCGTCCCAGAGGAAAAGAGTCACATAAGGCAGGTGTCCTAGAAGAAAAGAGTCAAAGAAAACAGGTGTTCTAGAGGAAAAAGAGTCACAGAAGGAAGGTGTCCCAGAGCAAAAGTCAAAGAAGGCCGGTGTCCTAGAGGAAAAGAGTCAAAGAAGGCAGGTGTCCTGAGGAAAAGAGTCAAAGAAGTCAGGTGTCCTAGAGGAAAAGAGTCAAAGAAGGCAGTGTCCTAAGGTAAAAGAGTCAAAGAAGCAGGTGTCCTAGAGAAAAGAGTCAAGAAGGCAGGTGTCCTAGAGGAAAAGAGTCAAAGAAGTCAGTTGTCCTAGAGGAAAAGATCAAAGAAGCAGGTGTCCTAGAGAAAAGAGTCAAAGAAGGCAGTTGTCCTAGAGGAAAAGGAGTCAAAGAAGGCAGGTTCCTAGAGGAAAAAGTCAAAGAAGGCAGGTGTCCTAGAGGAAAAGAGTCAAAGAAGCAGGTGTCCTAGAGTAAAAGAGTCAAAGAAGGCAGGTGTCCTAGAGGAAAAGAGTCAAAGAAGGCAGGTGTCCTAGAGGAAAAGAGTCAAAGAAGGCAGGTGTCCTAGAGGAAAAGAGTCAAAGAAGGCAAGTGTCCTAGAGGAAATGAGTCAAAGAAGGCAGGTGTCCTAGAGGAATAGAGTCAAGGACGGCAGGTATCCTAGAGGAAATGAGTCACAGAAATCAGGTCTCCTGGAGGAAAAGAGTCACAGAAAGCAGGTGTTCTAGATGGTAGCTGTACATTCTTGATTGTTCTAGATTGAAGAAGTCATAAAAGGTAGGTATCCTAGATTGCAGCTGCTATTCTAAAGAGTGTCCGATAACATAGGCATCATAGAAAGTTTCCGGCAAACAGGGCAGAGATTCTAACCTAGCACTTAGGTGCCATATCTGCTTGATGTCCAATAAGTTAGGTATCCTACAAAACTGGCATAAATTCTGATAGGTATCCTTAAATATATTTTTCACAAAACCCTCTAGAACTGAGCACAACCTACTGAAATGAGTAAACCCAACGGTTGATGATCTGGATCTCCTAGATCAGGTCACACATGTGAGGACTAGATGAGCACCCTCAGATCTCGCTGTAGCCCTCATCATTACAGAACACATCCCTGATCTCCGATACTTGGCAAAAAAAGCAAAATAAATCTCTATCTTCCGCAGCGGCCCAGGTGGCAATTTTGACCAAATTCTGAATAATGAGTAAAAAATAATCACACCCCAAAATAACTCGCCGAAGAAGAGATTTTTGTGCAGGTATCCGGAACGCTGCACTGCCAAGGGTTTTGCATGATTTCAATAGACTGTTTTAAACTCTGTCTGGCCTAGTTTTCTTGTGCAGCTGGCTATAACTCATGGTTCTGAGGATAGCGATGCTGGAACATCAGAGATAAGAGCTAAGAGAGCCGGGGAGGGGGGCATCTCAGACGCTCCTGTCACCCCCTCCCACCCTCTGAGAGGAAGAAATCAACACGGCTCCCCA
The DNA here is from genome assembly GCA_025379985.1 of Phyllomedusa bahiana. Lineage (NCBI taxonomy): Eukaryota > Metazoa > Chordata > Amphibia > Anura > Hylidae > Phyllomedusa > Phyllomedusa bahiana. The sequence goes on from JAODAL010003970.1 coordinate 14,704, forward strand.
CTGGGACTGACACAGCCTCCTGTCACACAGGCTGCTCCCTGCAGCCTCCTGAATTAGAAGCCTATGGTCCTGTCGCATATACACGTGTGTGCCATTTTACACATACATGTGAGGGCACATGGCTGGAGGGGCATGGAGATGCTGGGGCCATACTGTTATCACTACAGTGCATAGCAACTAATAGTCCTTCTAGGTAGCGGATACCAAGGCCTGGTTAGAAGTATTAAATATGCCAAGGGTTAATAAGTTGTTGTTGGCTAGACATAGAGCTAGAAAAACCAAAGAGCAAGACTCAAGCTAAGGCCAAGACTGCATCAAACGGAGAAGGACTCTCGTGGTGTCCACAGACTTCACCATAAGGGGGAACCACGGGCACTAATGTTCTGGTCTACCTGGCTTGGGTACATGGGTACCTGCATACTAAAGGTTTGGACCATCACAAAGTCCCACAATAACATCAATCAAGATCTCCCACCACTTGCTCAAAGTCAGGCAAACCCTCCGTGCATTCATTGCAACAGGCTCCATTCACACGGATTATAAGGACCATAAGGCAAATGGAAGAGTGCATGGTTGTTCTTGGCAGCAGATACCAATTATTTTTTTATTAGAAGTTCATCTCAATCAACTACAATAGTGTCTACAGAGAAGAGAAGAAACAATTCCAATACAAATGTAACAGTTTTTAAGTGTGATTGACAGTAATAGCTCTTTATCTCTTGCAACATTCTAACCACAAATTGAGATTGACACAGGGAGAGGATGTGATCTAGAGGAAGAGAAACATTTAACAGTGTGATTGACGTTTATAAGCTTCTGTTCTTCCCCATAGACACTGATGCAGTTCATTGAGTTGAATTTCTAATGAAAAATTAACTATGGTAATTCTAAAATTTTGTTCAGATTTTTAGTTAGTCTAATTAAAATCTTTGAAAAATATCTTTTTAAACTTTTAGATTGTAATAAAATTTTTGTTCATCCAAATGTAGATCAGCGGGTCAGTAGGTTTTATTTTTTTAAAAAAATGCAATGGATTTAATCAGATGTTAATCACTATTCTACATACGGCAGTAGCTGACACCCGGGGTCTCCTGGGACTTGAATTGCGCCAAGCTGAGAAGGACTCAGTTGGGGCCTATAGACTTCTTTATAGGAGGAACCATGGGCACTAATGCTTTGGTCTACCTGGTTTGGGTTCATGGATACCAAAATAATAAAGGTTTGGATATTATTGCTGCTTGGGACAAAACAAAAAGACCCACAACAACATCCACCGCCACTCGCTCAAAGACAGGAGACCATTAAGCTGCTTGACGATATGACCTGCTAAGGTGACGTTCCTCCCAATATCACAAGGGAAAAAAAAATAGACAGCAACATCTATTCACCACTTACAAAGACACTGTGCAGGCTTTTGCAGCTGTAATGCAAAAAGCATAGTCTCCAACAAGTACAGCAGCACTCAGCTGGCACCAAAACCCATACAAAAATCACTGCTAACTTTTCCCCATGTAAAAAATGAAGGATCTGAGTGCACAGTTTGATCAAGTTGTGTATGCCCACCTATCACGTAAAAGCAACCCCATCAGGTGGATCCCATTTTCTAGACTTGGGCCAAAGCCTCTATGCATTCAAGGCAACAGGCTCCATTTATACTGATTATAAGGGCCTCAACGCAAATGCTCTCCACCATGGTTCTTCTTGGTAGCAGGTACTTTGTTCTTGGCAAGGCACAGAACTAGAAAAACCAAAGAGCAAAACTCAAGCTAAGGCCAAGACTCCATCAAGTTGAGAAGGAATGTGGTGGTGTCCATAGGGGGAACCATAGGCACTAATGCTCTGGTCTACCTGGCTTGGGTACATAGGTACCTGAATACTAAAGGTTTGGATATGAATGCTGCTTGGGACATCAAAGACAACATCAACCAACATCCACCACAACTCACTTAATGTCAGGATACCATCAAGTTGCTTAATGATATAACTTTCTAAGGTGACGTCCTTCCCAATTTCACAAATAAAAAACTAGCCAGCAACATTTATTCACAACCAACAGCGACACTGGTGCAGATAGTTGTAGCTGTAATGCATAGGACGACATGTATGATTTATGACACTTAGACACCAATTTTTAAGCGCAGAAGAATAGTGTAGAATGCGCCTGAATTTATAAACCTGTTCCACTGCGGGTCATAAATTGCGCATTCTAGTGCTTAAGCGTCAATTCTGGCTCAGGTAAACCACTCTGAAAGTGGTTTACCTGTTCCAGCAGTAATGCACCTGGAATTGCCGTACTGAAGCTATAAATCTATAGATTTGTACAGTTGTATTGCGCCCCGCCTCCCGCCGAAATCAGGCGCATTACAAAGTGCCGCAGCCGCTCTGTAATGCGCCTGATATTGGCGTACGGGTGAACTAAAACTATAGCGAACAGGGCTGCGCTAGATGTCGGGCTGAATAGACACCAGACTTCTGGCGCAGACCCGTTCATACGTGTCGCCCATAGTCTCCAACATGTACAGCAGCACCCAGCTGGCAACAAAATTCATACAAACATCACTACTAACTTTTCTACATGTATAAGATGAAGGTTTTGAGTGCACAGTTTGATCACATTGTATATGCTTACTTAACATGTAAAGGCAACCCTATGGGAGCATTCACGTGGCTTATTTGGATGCTAAAAATGTGCTAAATCCTCGTGCCTATAAGCGTGGATTTAAGACAAGGATTTGATGAGGACTTTAGAGACTGTTCTTAAGTGTGGATTTTTGGACGCTTATTGGGATAATATTCTGCCAAGAAAAGTTTAAGCACAGAATCTGCATCCAATCCTTATGCACACTTTATGTGATGTGGATTGGACTGATTTTAGACTCTATCACAGCAGACTTAACATCAAACTCTATATCTAAAATATAACCAATATGGGACAATATGGAGATCAGAAATATTAAGGTCGTATGTTATCATTTTGAGTGTATGACTTTTTGTTTGAATATCTGCCTGATCTCATAACATAGTAAATTATGACACTAATTGAAAGTGTATGAGACACATACACATGACCTGTTTAGGTTTATAGTAAATATAGGAAAGTATATCTTTGATGTATAGCGTGGTCTAAGATTTGTGTCTCCGACAGACCCCTCTTATATTTATCATCTAAGTAATGGAGTGCTGATTTCAAAGCTATCGGTATATAAAGTATTTAAGTGAGAAATCAAATAGGAAATGAATAGGGCGAGCCTCCAGAGGTGGGGCCGACCTTTTCGGGACGACCACCCTGCCTATGATAGGTGAGTGTAGGGTCTTGGATAAGGGATAGATATCCTATTGTATATATTGGTCTGGTATAGCGGTGATAGGACAATTTTGGTTTTATATTGATAAGTATTTTTCATAGGTAGGAATTATAGGTTATATTTTAGATACAGAGTGTGGTGTTAAGTCTGCTGTGATTTTGTTTATTCACAAACTCTCGTAGTCTCAAAAAAAGAGGAATATTTTCTGTGATTTTAGACTCTCCCTTGTTTTCTATGGGCATTTTCACACTGAATTTGTCTCAAGAACTGACATGTCCGTTCTTCTTCAGCACTGAAAATAAATCCACACTGAAAAAAAATCAGCGTTGTGTGAACAAGGACACCGATTTTACATTGGAAACAATGAGGTGAGGGCTACAGTCAGATTGGATGTGGATTCTGAAGCAGATACTGTGCTGAATCCACACCAGAATCAGCATCCAAATCAGCTGTGTGAACGGTCCCTCAATGCACTCAGGACTCACGGAGATGACCGGCTCACTGCTGACATTCACATAGCTCCTAAAGAAACACGGCCAGAGCAAAACCACCACTCCTAGTAGGATAGAAATTCTCAAGGGAAGGCCAGCTTCAACTTCAGGAGATGGTAAAAAAAATCATTGCTTTATTTCATGCATAATAAAATGGTACAAAGGACGATCATGACACCTCAAATGAGGTTAAAAGTAGTTCCCGCTGATACATTCGGGGCAACAGGCTCCAGTTATATTGATTATAAGGACCTCAAGTCAAATGGGTGGAGTGCATGGTTTTTCTTGGTAGCAGGTACTAAGGATTGTTTAGATGTGTTGAATGTGGTTTTTCTAGCTCTATGCCTTGCCAAGAACAAAGAGCGGAGCAAACCTCATATCAAGGTCAAGACTCTATTGTGACTCTTGTGGTCATCATGGGCATTAAAGGGGTTGTCTCATCTCATAGGAGGCATGAATAAAATAATGCTGCTTTGCTCTGTCACTTCCTGGTCAAGCTGTCTGTAATTAGCATAATGAGTCTCCATGTCTTCAGACTTCTCTGTTTATTCTGTTTACTAGTCTAGATTAAATAAATTACCTTCTCTGAGGTCCAGAGAAGCTTCTGAGCCAATGTAAACAGTAATTACTGTCTTTTGTCTGAAAGATCAGATAACACACAAGCTCTCACTCAGGGCAGTGAGCTGTGTGATGACATCACTCCCTGCTATCAGATAGAACAAACAGCAAGGAAGAAGGAGTACATAGGTCGGTCACTTGGGAAACCATAAAGACCTCAGAAGGTGATAAAGTCATCTGTAGCTCCTTAACAAAAAAAGATGAACAAAGCAGTATATTTGGAAAACGTCTTCATTTAGTGTTCCCTACATTTTGAAAGCTATTCTTTGTAGTGAGACAACCCCTTTAATGCTCTGGTTTGGATTCATTGGTACCAAAATAATAAAGGTTTGGACATTATTGCTGCTTGGGACAACAAAAAGATCCACAACAACATGAACCAACATCCACCGCCACTCGGTAAGATCATCAAGCTGCTTGAGGGGCTGATCTTCTAAGGTGACATCCTGCCCAATATCGGGACCTATAACAACCTGCCACATATGGCAAATTAGCGGTCAACAAAAATCTGTCTACAAACCTTATCCGTCACCATACAGGCATGACCTCCCAAGTGTTTTGGTTTTGCCTTCTTCTGGATCAACAAAGCACGAATCAGTTGAAAGACCTTGTACAAAGATTCTCTGCCTAAATGATATCCTAACGATCCAAGCTCACTTAGATACACCATAGCACATGCATTTGGTAAAGAAGGAAATGAGAAGACAAGCACTGACGGAGTTCACCTGCCCTTGGCGACGTGTGAAGGTGTCCTCCTGTCGGTGAATGTACAGGCAGCTCTGTGACATTTTTTAAGTCATGGAAATCCTGACACACCATCTAATCTGTGACCTAACAAAAGCCTTCTATAAACGGATTTTCCCGATGCGTAATCCTTTAGAGGAAACTGAACTGTCCCGGCATCAATCTCCCAAATCCTCTCTCCATGACCCCCTTCATTGCCAGGCCGCAGTTTAACCGTTAACTGCATGGATTACAGCACCTGACTGTTACCTTTGTTATAGGTGAACACTTAAGACTTCCTTAAAGGGGTTTTCCAAGACTTATACAAACCTATTTACCACATTCCACTGTGCTAAAACAGAAAATTAACCCATACTAAAGCTCCAGTGTTCCCCTAGATCCCTCACTGATGACATCATGTTCATGGATCACATGATGATGCAGCCAATCACTGATCTCTGTGGTCACTGCTGAGGCCATAGATTGGTTGCAGCATCATGTGATCCATGAACGTGACATCATCAGTGAGGGACTCCGATGGAGAGGGGGTGTGGACACACTGGGGCTCTGGCAGCGCTGGAACGGAGGTAATGGGAGAGGTAAGTATGGGTTAATTTTCTATTTTAGCACAGTGGGATGTGGCAGGGAGGTTTTTAAAAGTCTTGGAAAACCCCTTTAATTAGGAAGCTGTTGGAATTATCTTATATCAGTTGCACCTACCTGTTCACAAAATTAAAATGTCCAAACTTTTAAATTTTAACTTTATTAAATGACTTAAAATATATGTGCTCCATGCAGAATACAAAATTAAAGGAAATCCTCCCATGTAGATAGGTATGAGGGAGTAGTAAATATCTGGGTAAGTATATATTCTAGCTCTCCCTTTTACCATTTTAACCTCTTCTTGTCGGGACATCGCCCCGACAAGGGCGACCCCGCACAACTAATCCCTGGTACACCCTACACAAAAATCCCTTATCTTCACCGTGTCATTGTGTTATGGGTATGATCAGGTACATATAGAAGTAATGAAAGACTATGTGAGTAAACAACGCCTACCGAGTTTTACCAAGCATTACCACATACATTTGCAGCCAAAACACCCTGTGCCTCCATTAAGATCAACTCACCACATGGTATAACTCATGGTACAGATAAACATATAGAAGCAGCAGTGGTGTACTGCTCCAGATGGGTAGATGTCCTCGCTTGGGGACACAACTGCTAGTTGGAAGATAAATTTTTCAGACGCACCTGTCCGTCCTTGAAACCATTGGCAACCAGGTACTATTTATCTATACCTTTTGAACCATATGGTATCGCTGCTATGTAACATCACAACACAGCTATTGGAGCTTTAATTAGCCGATAAGATTATTGCTATAACCCAGAGGTCCCCAACTCCAGTCCTCAAGCCCCACCAACAGGTCATCTTCTCTGTCTCTCCTTAGCATTGCACAGGGGATTTAATTACTGTCAGTGCATTCTGTAGGAGATCCTGAAAACATGACCTGTTCGTGGGCCCCTGAGGACTGGAGTTGGGGAACACTGCTATAACCCATATACAACATGTCTGGGGAAAATGTATACATGCGATAGCTATTTTTGTAAGTTTTTACCATGTGGTGAGTTGATCTTAATGGAGGCACCAGTTGTTTTGGCTGCAAATTTATGTGATAATGTTTGGTGAAGCTCGGTAGGCGTCGTTCACTCACATATTCTTTCATTACTTCTATAGGTACCTGAATGTGGAATCTTTTTTCCCTGTTGGCACCCATAACACACTGACACAGTGAAGATAAGGGATTTTTGTGTAGGGAGTGCCAGGGATTAGTTGTGCGGGGTCGCCCTTGTCGGGTTGGTGTCACCGCGAAGGGTACATGGGAAAGTTGTCCCAAGGATGTAGTTTAAATTTGTATTCTACATGGAGCACATATATTTTAAGTAATTTATTAAAAGTTACATTTTAGAGGTTTGTTTCCTTTTGTGAAGTATTGTACTATTCCTTTCTTATAATTGTAACCTGGAAAATATTGGCCTATGTTCACTTACCTGTTCACCTCAGTTCTGTAATAGGGGATGACAGACGTTACATGAAAGTCTCCTACAAGCTCTCATTTTAAATTTTCCCACCAACTACTTATATTAAAGTGGTTGTCTCACCATGTTGTTTTACAATGTCACGAGCAGCTTCAGATTCATGCACCCTGCCTCTTCCTGGTTAGGCTATGGGTCTTTCTATAACAGTGATTACCAAATTATCTCCATATTCATAGTCTTAGAAAACCCCCTTAATTAGGAGGCTGTAGGAATTATCTTATACCAGTTGAACCTACCTGTTCACAAAAGAAAAATGTCCAAACCTCTAAAATATAACCTTGACAATGTCACTATGATAATGTCACTAGCAGCTTCAGATTCATGCACCCTGCCTCTTCCTGGTTTGGCTATGGGTAGTTCTATAACAGAGATTATCAAATGATCTCCATATTCACAGCTCTTTTAATTGCACTGACATGAGAGCAGGAGATGTTAGCTATAAATCAGAGAGCTTCAGAGTTGAAATTTAACAAACATAATTTCTTTTGTTTGTTAGAGATAACACACTCTTTTCTCAAGTTGCCAGCATCCTATGTGCTGACCTGTGCTGAGGTCACACTCTGCTATCACATAACACAAAGAGCATAGAGAGAAGGGGAGACCAGATAAAATCTCTCTCAACTCCTCAATAAACCAAAATAAAGCAATGTATCTGGAAAAAGTCTTCATTTACCGTTCCCTACATGTTGAAAGCTAATCTTTGTAGTGAGACAACCACCTTAAGATCCCATGGCCTGATTCTGACTGGCCATTCCTAGGGTAGAGATCTTGCAGGAAGATGATGACCTCTTCTACCGACACCCTACTCGTTACACTTCTTTTAACTTTGTTCAACCTTTACTCAGCGCTCCCGAAAACTGATCGCTCACACACAGTGGGAGTCCTTCCGATCCGGCAACCTTGATCCGATTGAAAAAAATCATTCTAGTCAACCGATTCCCATATATAGGCCCCACTGTATCTCTTACACTGGAGGACTGTGGGCATCTATAAATTACATGGATGCTTTTCGGTGGCCCCAATAACAAAGACCATATCGGGTTGGACCCCCCTTTAATGCTTGGTTTTGCCAGGACAGTAGGTCCAGGGCTGCCATCAGTAATTTCAAGGCCCCATATGGTCAAAGCAATAGGGTCCCTTTGCCCATTACCAATACCAACTCTTGTCTAGCACCATATTAGCAGCAACCCCCAGCCCTTTTTTTTTTTTAATTATCAAGGTCCCCGAGAGGAGTACTGCCAATACTATCCCGATGGCGGCCTTCAGTAGAACCGGCTATTTGTTACCCTTTCTCAGCAACCTTTGGCCAGGGCCGGCTATTTGATACCCTTCCTCAGGAACCCTTGACCAGTTCCGGCTATTTGTTACCCTTCCTCAGGAACCTTAGACCAGGGCCGGCTATTTGATACTCTTCCTCAGCAACCTTTGACCAGGGCCGGCTATTTGTTACCCTTCCTCAGGAACCTTGGACCAGGGCCGGCTATTTGTTACCTTTCCTCAGGAGCCCAGGACCAGGGCCGGCTATTTGTTACTCTTCCTCAGCAACCTTTGGCCAGGGCCGGCTATTTGATACCCTTCCTAAGGAACCCTGGACCAGGGCCGGCTATTTGTTAACCTTCCTCAGGAACCTTGGACCAGGGCCGGCTATTTGTTACCCTTCCTCAGGAACCTTGGACCAGGGCCGGCTATTTGTTACCCTTCCTCAGGAACCTTGGGCCGGGTCGGCTATTTGTTACCCTTCCTCAGGAACCTTGGACAAGGGATGGCTATTTGTTGCCCTTCCTCAGGAACCTTGGACCAGGGCCGGCTATTTGTTACCCTTCCTCAGGAACCTTGGACAAGGGCTGGCTATTTGTTACCCTTCCTCAGGAACCTTGGACCAGGGCCGGCTATTTGTTACCCTTCCTCAGGAAACCTTGGACCAGGGCCGGCTATTTGTTACCCTTCCTCAGGAACCTTGGAACAGGGCCGGCTATTTGATACCCTTCCTCAGGAACCTTGGACCAGGGCCGGCTATTTGATACCCTTCCTCAGGAACCTTGTACCAGAGCCAGCTATTTGCTAGCCTTCCTCAGGAACCCTGGACCAGGGCCGGCTACTTGTTACCCTTCCTCAGCAACCTTTGACCAGGGCCGGCTATTTGTTACCCTTCCTCAGGTACCTTGGCCCAGGGCTGGCTATTTGTTTCCCTTCCTCCGGAACCTTGGACCAGGGCCGGCTATTTGTTACCCTTCCTCAGGAACCTTGGACCAGGGCCGGCTATTTGTTACCCTTCCTCAGGAACCTTGGACCAGGGCCGGCTATTTGTTACCCTTCCTCAGCAACCTTGGACCAGGGCCGGCTATTTGTTACCCTTCCTCAGGAACCTTGGACCGGGGCCGGCTATTTGTTACCCTTCCTCAGGAACCTTGGACAAGGGCCGGCTATTTGTTACCCTTCCTCAGGAACCCTGGACCAGGGCCGGCTATTTGTTACCCTTCCTCAGGAACCTTGGACCGGGGCCGGCTATTTGTTACCCTTCCTCAGGAACCTTGGACAAGGGCTGGCTATTTGTTACCCTTCCTCCGGAACCTTGGACCAGGGCCGGCTATTTGTTACCCTTCCTCAGGAACCTTGGACCAGGGCCGGCTATTTGTTACACTTCCTCAGGAACCTTGGACCAGGGCCGGCTATTTGTTACCCTTCCTCAGGAACCTTGGACCAGGGCCGGCTATTTGTTACCCTTCCTCAGGAACCTTGGACAAGGGCTGGCTATTTGTTACCCTTCCTCAGGAACCTTGGACCAGGGCCGGCTATTTGTTACCCTTCCTCAGGAACCTTGGACCAGGGCCGGCTATTTGTTACTCTTCCTCAGCAACCTTTGACCAGGGCTGGCTATTTGTTACCCTTCCTCAGGAACCTTGGACCAGGGCCGGCTATTTGTTACCTTTCCTCAGGAACCCAGGACCAGGGCCGGCTATTTGTTACTCTTCCTCAGCAACCTTTGACCAAGGCCGGCTATTTGTTACCCTTCCTCAGGAACTTTGGACCAGGGCCGGCTATTTGTTACCCTTCCTCAGGAACCCTGGACCAGGGCCGGCTATGTGTTACCCTTCCTCAGGAACCTTGGACCAGGGCCGGCTATTTGTTACCCTTCCTTAGGACCCTTGGACCGGGTCGGCTATTTGTTACCCTTCCTCAGGAACCTTGGACCGGGTCGGCTATTTGTTACCCTTCCTCAGGAACCTTGGACCGGGTCGGCTATTTGTTACCCTTCCTCAGGACCCTCGGACAAGGGCGGGCCATTGGTTACCCTTCCCCCGGAACCTTGGACCAGGGCCGGCTATTTGTTACCCTTCCTCAGGAACCTTGGACCGGGGCCGGCTATTTGTTACCCTTCCTCAGGAACCTTGGACAAGGGCTGGCTCTTTGTTACCCTTCCTCAGGAACCTTGGACCAGGGCCGGCTATTTGTTACCCTTCCTCAGGAACCTTGGACCGGGGCCGGCTATTTGTTACCCTTCCTCAGGAACCTTGGACCAGGGCCGGCTATTTGTTACCCTTCCTCAGGAACCTTGGACCAGGGCCGGCTATTTGTCACCCTTCATCAGGAACCTTGGACCAGGGCCGGCTATTTGTTACCCTTCCTCAGGAACCTTGGACCAGGGCCGGCTATTTGTTACCCTTCCTCAGGAACCTTGGACCAGTTCCATACCCCTTTTCTTCTAATAGTGGAGTTCTTCTGGAGAGGAGAGTCCCCTACAGCCATTTTAACCTTAGGGCAAATGGCGTTCCTGCACCGAGCTCCCTGGCAGCGTCCTTAGGACACGGATGCAGTTAAAACCTACAGCGGAGCAGGAAGGCATGAGCTTGCTGTAGTGCAATTCCCACAACAGAACACAGGCGTCTAGGCCTGGCACAATGTAGTAGCAGCATCCATGTACCAGGCTGCTGTTGGCACAAGCTATTGGCTTGGCAGGGGCGTTGTGATGACGTCACCTCATTGCACTGTGCTGGTGATGTCATACATTTTTCTCCGCATCCTTTCAAAAATGTTTACTTTCAAGCAAATCTCCCAACCTGGCACTGAGACCGAACTGGCATCTGCACTGAAAGTCAGGCGGAGGGCACAGGCTGAGAGCTTCGTCTCTGTGCCGACACAAGAGAACGGGGGTAGTCCTACATGTGCTCAGTGCGAGGGAGGTAAAGCCCAAACGGATGGGATTTGGCCCCCTTAGTGTTATTACATGTCATGAAATTGGTGCAAACGAGTAAGAAATTAGTCGGTTATTTTTTTCCCAAAAGATCAGCACAGATCTCTCCTTACATACTCTGTGCTGCTGAAGGGCCCCATCCCATCCTAGTATGAAACGCTTAGCCTGTATATCTGAGACTATATAACTATGCATGTTTCAGGTGGTAAAGAGTACAGTGCCATGTTCTGCAGATCTCTACAGATACATATGACTATATTCTGACTATATTCTGCAGATTATTATACCCCTGACCTCTGTAGAGATCTGCAGAACATTGCCCTGTCTCAATACAGAAACATATAAGTATGTTCTGAAGATTATTACACCCCTGACCTCTGTAGAGATCTGCAGAACATTGCTCCGTCTCTTTATAGAGCTCAGGGATGTAAAAATCTGCAGAATCTAGCAATATGTATCTGGATAGAGACAATACAATGTTCTGCAGATCTCTACAGAGGTCAGGGGTGTAATAATCTCCAGAATATACTTATATGTATCTGTAAAGAGACAGAACAATGTTAAATAGTCGCAAATAGTAAAGAGCGACGTTCTGCAGATCTCTAGAGATACATATTGCTATTATCGGAAGATTATTACACTCTTGACCTTTGTAAAGAGACAGAGCCATGTTCTGCAGATCTATACAGAGGTCAGGGGTGTAATAATCTGCAGACTATGGCAGTATTTAATTGTGAGTGGTCACTATCACAGTGTGGGCCTCTCTTACTGTTTCGACCACTATCTGGCACTATTATTTTCAGGGAGCACTATTGAGTGGTGTCTGTAGGAAGTCATCATGGAAGGGATGGAGAGATAGAAAAAGGGAATGCGAACAATTCCAATTAAAGGAGACATGGAGTTCAAATAGCAAAAGAGGACAGATTCAACCAGGATGGGCCCTCTCTGCAGGAGCCCATAGCTGCCATGTACACCCAATGGTGCAGTCCATGACCACAGTCACCAGGTCATCCAAAGTGGACAACTCCTTTACGAAGGACCTGTGACCTCTCCTGACAGGTCTGTGTTAGTAAATTCTTGTGGTCCCTGTGACATAACAATCCTGCAGCCTCTTCTCTTATTTCTCTGTGTTGTGCTGTTCCTCCTTTATTCCTTCTGGAAACATATTACTGAATCTGTCAGCTGGGCGTTACCAATAGGGGGTGTGTCCTGCACAGACTTACACTGTCCAATTAGTGCAGAGTTCAGTACATGCAAGGACACACCCCCTATTGGTAACACCCAGTTGTCAGATTCAGTAATACAATTCTGTTATTTCGCCTAGAAACGTATTACTGAATCTATCAGCTAGATGTTACCAATTGGGGAGAGGCGGGTGTCCTTGCACAGTCTGACATTGTCCAATCAGTGCTTAGAGTCAGAGTTTGCAGGGACACACCCATTGAAAACTGGAATGGTCACACCCAGCTGACAGATTCAGTAATACATTTTCAAGAAGAATAACAGTAAATCCTTGTGTTCCCTGTGAAATAAGAATCCTGCAACCTCTTCTCCTATATCTCTGTGTTGGGCTGCTCCTCTGTTATTACTCCTAGAAATGTATTACTTAATGTCAGCTGGGTGTGACCAATAGGGGGTGTGTCCTTGCACGCACTGACTCTGCCTGCATTAATTGGACAGTGTCTAACTGTGCAGGATCCCCCCCCCCCATTGGTCACACCCATCTGACTGATTCAGTAATACATTTCCAGGAAGAATAACAGAGGGACAGCACAACACAAAGATATAAGAGAAGAGGCTCCAGAATTGTTGTTTCACAGGGAACACAAGGATTTACTAAACCAGACACTTCAGAAGAGGCCACAGGTTCTTCTTAAAGGGGTTGTCTCACTACATTGATTCATCTTACCTCAGTCCTTTTTTCTTGGTTTCATTTTGAATTCAGGGACGTGTTTACTGGCTTCCACTAGGCTGCAGTAGAAGCCAGGTCTGTAGCTATAGCGACCAGCACTGGCTGCCTATCAGGATAGATCAAACAGGTCTGTAGCTATAGCGACCTGAGGAGCTGATGCAGCCCATACAAGAGGAGATATCTAGGAATGGGTAGGACACTGCAATATGTGTCCATTTACTAAGTGACTTGTTTTTGCAAGATCTTTAACTTAAAAAGCAATCCTTGAAGTGAGACAACTCCTTTAAGTAAACGGATCCAACTACATTGGTGATTTCGGATATTGGTTGCCATTCATATCAGCGTCAGTGCCCAGACCTGATAACTATAGTCCTAATACATAGGAAAGTTCCCCCTGCCTAGCCCTCCAGGACAGACCTCCACTCATGCGACCTGAGCCATCTATGGACTTGTAGGGGGCAGTGATCCGGACTCTGTTGTGCCCCCCGCAGCGTGATCGGAGCGTCTGCCCCCGGAGGATTCTGTGGTCTGTTCTTCACATGGAGGTTCCTGGTCCGAGCAGCGAGCTCAGATCAATGTGGCTGCATTAAATGATTCACCTCATTTCCTCGGCTAATGATTCTCAGGGGTTCCCTCTACATCTGGCACTTACCCGGCCATTAGCGAGTGGAAACAGGTCACAGCGTTGTCCCTCTGGGCGGCCACCAGCAGACAGGGGCCCTGGATTTCAGCCTTGAACTGCAAGTACAATGAATCTGCTCAGTGCTCTATGGTGGTATCTGAATACAAGTAAAAAACTTGCCCCGGCGCTCAGTTCCAGTAATATAAAGGAAGTCACCACATTCAAGAGGGATTAGTACCACTAATTTATTTAATAAAATAATAAAACTTGACGCGTTTCGCGCACAAAACCTGCGCTTCATCGGGAAATAACAGAGAACGGGAGTTACCAGCGGATTAAATTTTTACTAATCCGCTGGTAACTCCCGTTCTGCCCCTTTCTCTATTACCAATTTCCAGCTAAATCAATGTACCACAGAGACTGGGTAGATTTGTCCTTCGTGAGTCTGGGAAAGCTGGGTGATTACTAATATGGCTGCCACAGGGGCTGACACTTTACAGCAGTCTACCTAGATTTGCAGTGGTATAGGAGTGGGAAGTTATTACTACATGAATAGGCAGATCTGCCGTTTAGGGACCTGGGAAAGCTGGGTGATAACAAGGAGCTGCAAGAACCCTGAATAACAAAAATACCCAATTCTGTGTCAATACAGGAGTGAGGAGTTATCATTGTATAGCGGCGGAAAGCCAGGCCTGACATGCAGGGGAATGGAAAAGTTGAGTGATAACTAATATGGCTGCCACAGGGGTTGACACTTTACTAGATAACTGCGCAGATCTTGTTTTCAGGAGTCTGGGAAAGCTGGGTGATGACTAACATGGCTTCCACTTTACAGCAATACACTCAATCAGTCTACATATACAGTGGTATAGGAGTGGGAAGTTATTACTACATGGCTGGGAGATCTGTTCTTCAGGAGTCTGGGAAAACTGGGTGATAACTAATATGGCTGCCACAGGGGCTGACACTTTACAGCAGTCCACCTAGATTTGCAGTGGTATAGGAGTGGGAAATTATTACTACATGAATAGGCAGATCTGCCGTTTAGGGACCTGGGAAAGCTGGGTGATAACAAGGGGCTGCGAGAGTCCTGAATAACAAAAATACCCAATTCTGTGTCAATACGGGAGTGAGGAGTTATCATTGTACAGCAGCGTAAAGCTAGGCCTGACATGCAGGGGACTGAAAAAGCTGGGTGATAACCAATATGGCTTGCTTAGGGGTTGACACTTTACTACATGACTAGGCAGATGTTTTCAGGAGTCTGGGAAAGCGGCGTGATAACTAATATGGTTGCCAATTTACAGTAGTACTCAATCTGCCTACATATACAGTGGTACAGAATTGGGAAGTTATCACTAGAACTGGGTAGATCTGTTCTTCAGGAGTCTGGGAAAGCTGGGTGATAACTAATATGGCTGCCACTTTACAGCAGTACACTAAATCTGCCTACATATACAGTGGTATAGGAGTGGGAAGTTATCACTACATGACTAGGTAGATCTGTTCTTCAGGAGTCTGGGAAAGCTGGGTGATAACCGGGGGCTATACACGTCCTGAATAACAAATACGCCCAATTCTATGTCAATATGGGAGTGTAAAGTATAAAGCCTGTTGTTTGATATACAGGGGACTGGAAAAGCTGGGTGATAACTAACATGGCTGCTTCAGGGGTTGACACTTTATTACATGACTGGTCAGATCTGTTTTTCTGGAGTCTGGGAAAGCTGGGTGATAACGAATATGGCTGCCTCAGGGGTTAAAACTTTGCTATATGACTAGGCAGATGTTTTCAGGAGTCTGGGAAAGCTGGGTGATAACTAATATGGTTGCCAATTTACAGCAGTACTCAGTCTGCCTACATATACAGTGGTACAGAATTGGGAAGTTATCACTACATGACTGGGCAGATCTGTTCCTCAGGAGTCTGGGAAAGCTGGGTGATAACGAATATGGCTGTCTCAGGGGTTGAAACTTTGCTATATGACTGGGAAGATGTTTTTCAGGACTCTGGGAAACCTGGGTGATAACGAATATGGTTGCCACGTTACAGCACGTACACTAAATCTGCCTACATATACAGTGGTACAGAATTGGGAAGTTATCACTACATGACTGGGTAGATCTGTTCTTCAGGAGTCTTGGAAAGCTGGGTGATAACTGAGGGCTATGCACGTCCTGAATAGCAAATACAGGAAAATCTGTCTCAGTATGGGAGTGTGGAGTGTAAAGCCTGACGTCTGACCTGCAGGGGCCTGGGAAAGCTGGGTGATAACTAGTATGGCTATGGGTTGACACTTTACAGCAGCACACCGAATCTGCACAGTACTTTTATTATACAGGCAGCAGTGCGGCCGTTGAGTACTGTAATATTTTTGGACATAGGGACATATTTCCCAGAGTCCCCTGAGGAGACCACCCATAGTCAGATGTAGATCTATGGTCACCTGGCCCCAGAGGCAACAAACTGGTGGCCTAGTGCCTGTAATCATCTAACCTGCTGTACCAAGACCGTACGGCATTCACATATATAACCCCCGGCTGTTCTGATGTGTGGGGGAGGGGAGGAATATACAGTGTGCTTGTTATAAGGGATATATTATATATGAATATTCATGAAGGGCAAAGCAAGGACAACTTGTCACCACGTGAGAGAGGCTGACCATTCAGCAACCATGAGTTGGCGCAGTCTGCTGCAATGTTCTAGCGACACAAAAAGGGGCACGGTGGCTGATATGTCATAGAAGCATTGTCCTGGAACTGTTATGGGGGCACTAGTGCTGGCAATGTTACATGAGCATTGCTCCTGGTACTATTATGGGGGCACTTGTGCTGGCAATGTTACATGAGCATTGCTCCTGGTACTATTATGGGGGCACTAGTGCTGGCAATGTTACATGAGCATTGCTCCTGGTACTATTATGGGGGCACTAATGCTGGCAATGATTCATGACACTGCTCCTGGCACTGTTATAGGGAAACTAGTGCTGACAGTATTACATGAGCATTGTTCCTGGTACTGTTATAGGGAAATTAGTGCTGACAGTATTACATGAGCATTGTTCCTGATACTGTTATAAAGGAACTAGTGCTGACAGTATTACATGAGTATTGCTCCTGGTACTGTTATAGAGGAACTAATGCTGGCAATGTTACATGAGTATTGCTCCTGAATACTGTTTTGGGGGCACTAGTGCTGGCAGTATTACATGACATTGCTCCTGGTACTATTATGGGGGCACTAGTGCTGGCAGTATTACATGACATTGCTCCTGGTACTATTATGGGGGCACTAGTGCTGGAAGTATTACATGATATTGCTCCTGGTACTGTTTTGGGGCATCAGTGCTGGCAGTATTACATAAGTATTGCTTCTGTTACCGTTTTGGGGGCACTAGTGCTGGCAATATTACATGAGCATTGCTCCTGGTACTATCATGTGGGCACTAGTGCTGGCAGTATTACATGAGTATTGCTCCTGGCACTGTTCTGGGGGCACTAGTGTTGGTAATTGCTCTCACAATCTCTCATGGCTGCTGAGGTTACAGGGGTGTTGGGTCAGCCTGTCAGTGCTCAGACCACATGCACTGTATCAAATTGGTCTGCAAGACTGTGGTCCGAGAAGGAACCTCCTCTTAAGATGAAGACAAGCAGACTTAGGACATGGATTCCTGGAACCATGTCCTGTGGTCTGATGAGACCAAGATAAACTTATTTAGTTCAGATGGTGTCAGGCATGTGTGGCAGCAACCAGGTGAGGAGTACAAAGACAAGTGTGTCTTGCCTATAGTCAAGCACAGTGGTGGGAGTGTCATGGTTTGGGGCTGCATGAGTGCTGTTGGCTGTGGGGAGCTACAGTTCATTGAGGGAACCATGACTGCCAACATGTACTGTATCCAACATGATAACAACCTCAAACACCTCCAAGACGACCACTGCCTTGCAAAAAAAAATGAGGGTAAGGCTAAGTTCACACGGCTAATTGCAGGGCGTACAGTACGCCCCGCAATTACGCCGGGTGTTCGCGCGTACTCCAGCGATGAGGGGGGCCGGCAGCCGGCTGGTCCCATAGACTGTCATTACTCGCGGCGCGTAAGCGCCGTTAATAAATGACATGTCACTTATCTCCCCACGCGTCGTATTGTGCACCCGGGGAGAGGAGGCGTAATCCATAGTTCTCTATGAGAACTGTGGATTACCGTAATGAATGTGGCGCATGTTGCTCGTATTAGAGCACAGTACGCCTCTAAATACGCGGCGAAGTGCGCCCCAATTTAAGCCGTGTGAACATAGCCTAACGGTGCTGGACCGGCCAAGCCTGTCACCAGACCTAAACCCTATTGAGCATCTGTGGGGCCTCCTCAAACGGAAGGTGGAGGAGCACACAGGGCCACATGTATGAAAACTGTCTAGGTCTAAAATTCACTTTGTTGACCATAGCAACCGATCAGAGCCCATAGTAACCAATCAGAGCTCATAACAACCAATCAGAGCTCCCCTTTCATTTTATTCAGAGCACTATATGAAGTTAAAGCTAAGCTCTGATTGGTTGGTATGGGCTCTGATTGGTTGTTATGGGCAGCAAAGTGAATTTTAGACCTAGACAGTTTTCATACATGTGGCCCAAAGGCTCTATCATCAACCAGCCATCAGAAAATTTGGGGCCCCATACAGCTGGTGCGTCTGCCCCCCTCCCCCGGCCCCTGTAGGCAAATAGTTCCCCCCCAGTCATTAATGGCCCCCGTAGGGGGGAAATTTGTCCCCCCCCCCGTCTTTTGGGGCCCCCTGAAGGGGAAAATAGTTCCCCCCCCAGTTTATTAGTTTGGCCCCCCGTAAGGGATAAATCCCCCCCCCGTTTTTTTTAAAGGGGGCCCCCCGTAAGGGGATTAGGGCCCCCCCCAGGGTTTTTTAGGGGGCCTGTAGGGGATAAAGGCTTCCCTCCCCCAGTTATTAGGGGCCCCCCGTTGGCAAAAGTTCCCCACCCCAGTTTATTAGGGCCTTTTAGGCATAGTCCCCCCCCCACCCCCAAGTTATTG
This sequence comes from Phyllomedusa bahiana, assembly GCA_025379985.1. NCBI lineage: Eukaryota > Metazoa > Chordata > Amphibia > Anura > Hylidae > Phyllomedusa > Phyllomedusa bahiana. The sequence goes on from JAODAL010003970.1 coordinate 33,703, forward strand.
GGTCCCTTTAAGGGGTAGGGCTCCCCCCCCCGTTATTAGGGGGGCCCCTGGGAATAGTTCCCCCCCCAGTTTTTATTCAGGGCCCCCCGTAAACCCTAGGTCACCCCTAGTTTTTGGGGGCCCCCTGTAGGCATAGTCCGCCCCCCCATTTTTAGGGTTTTCCCATAAACATAGTTCCCCCCCCCCCTTTTTTTTTGGGGCCTCCCGGGAGGAAAAAGTGGGCCCCCCCCCTAGTTATTAAACCCCTTTTGGCATAGGTTTTCCCCCCCAAATTATTGGGGCCCCCCGTAGGGGAAAAGATTCCCCGGGCCCCCGTTTTTTAGGAAAACCCCCGTTTGGCATTTGTACACCCCCCCCGTTTTTTAGGCCCCCCCCTGAGGGATAAATCCCCCCCCAGTTATTAGGGGCCCCTTAGGGATTTGTCCCCCCCCATTTTTGTAAAAGGGCCCCCCGTAAGGGGGATATTTCCCCCCTTTGTTTATTAGGGGGCCCCCGTAGATATAGTCCCCCCCCCCAGTTATTAGGGGCCCCTGTAAGCTTTTTTCCCCCCCCAGTTAAATTTGGGCCCGCTTGGAAAAAAGCTTCCCTCCCAAAAATTTTTAAGGGGCCCCCGGGGGGATTTGTTCCCCCCCCCCTTCCCCTTGTTATTAGGGCCTCCCGGGGGGGCAGTTCCCCCCCTTTGTTATTAAGGGCTTTAGGTTTTGGGGGCCCCCCCCCCTTAGTTTTTAGGGCCCCGTAGTTATTACTTATTTTGGGGGGCCCCCTTTCCCCGGGGGTCTCCCTCTCCTCCCCCGCCCCAAGGGTGCCGGTTTAGGGTTGGGGGCCCAGAAGGAAAACTCGGAGGGGGGTGGGGAAGAAGTCACTTTGCCCGCCCCGGTGCAGGGAAGGGAGGGAAATCACAGTTTTTTTGTCCCCCCGGGTTTATTTTAATTGTCTGGCGGGTTGGACGGATGGAAACAAGGGGCGGGGGGTGGTGGCGGGGGGCCCCCCCTTCCCCCCCCCTGGTTCAGTTTACCCCGGCCGGGGGTAAGGCCTGGTTTAGGTATCTTTAAAGGGTTTAGGTGCCCCCTTTAAATTTTTGGGGGGAATATTAAAATTGGGGGACAACCTTTAACTCTATTACCTTTTATGCCCCCGGATTTTCAGGGGGGGTTTTTGGAAAAATCAAAGGGTTTACACACAAAAATTTGGGCATTTTTGTCCAAATTTTTACTTAATGTTTTTTCCCAATTTTTTTTGGGGCCCCAAGGTTGCCCCTGATGTCTGAGTTGAAAATTATTTAGGGGGAACCAAAATTTTCCCTTTTTTACAACTGGGGCATGAAAATTAATTTTAAATGTAATCTTTTTGTTTCTTCCTGAAAAGATTAATTAAAAAATATTTAAAAACGGGAGGGGGAATTACTTTTGTGAGAAACTTTTCATTTTTTTTAAAAATTTAATTTAAGGGTTTTTGTCCACCCGGGCAGGGTTTTTTCGTTGGATTTTTTTGATGGGGTTTTCGGATTGGGAAACCCTAAAAGAAACCCCAACAAAAAACAACCATTCCCCTAAAACTTTTAATTAGAAAATTGCTTTTTAATTTGGTAGCCTAATTTAGCGGAGGTTATCACACCGCCCGGTTTTTTCCGAAAAACTATTTTTCTGTCCGATTCGCATTTCAATGGTTTGAGGGGGGGGACGGGCTAAAATTCCCAAACCCGAAATGTCCCCCCAAAAAAAATAAATATGATGGGGGGTTTTAAAAAAACAATCCCAAATGGGTTTTACAAATTTCCTTTTGGGCCCCCTAAGGTGCTGGTCACCCGGGCAAAACACCAAATACCCCGGTTAGGGTTTTCCCAAAAGGTAGTAACCCAAATGGCTAGTAAACCCCCTTGGGTGTGGGGACAAGCCCTAAGGGAAAGTTCACAGGCTTATTGCAGGCGGGAAGGTTTATGGCACCGCAATACGCCCGGGGGGTTTTTGGAACCCCGCGTTTATCCGCACGTAATTCCCAAAGGCCCCAGGGGGGCCCCAGGTTTTTTTCGCGGGGTAACAAATTTACATGTCATTTTTTTTCTCACGGCGGCAATTTCCCCGACTCGCTTTTTGTACCCCGGGGGAGGAAAGGCCCTGTTTTAAAGGGATAGGGTCTCCCAAAAGAAAATTTGGATTACCCGTAATTCCCGGCCCCGGGATTTTTGGGCCCCGTATAACGCGCCCCTTACCAGCAAAATGGGCGCCCAAAATAAGCCGGGGTGAAAAATACCATAAGTGTTAAAGGGGTTCCCTACCTCTGAAACAGGCCCATCCCGTGGGTATACACTTCCCCCAAAAATGGCCTGTGGGGCGGTCAAAAAAACGGTTTGGCCGGGCCCCTGTGATTTCGGAACGCCTGCTTTCAAGGGTGGCCCTTTGTTCCCTTTAAAGTAGGTTTGGGGGAAAAAAGGCCCAAAGTAGGGAGGGCGTTAAGGAAAAAAGGGAGGGGTGGGTCTGAACCAAAAGGGGGCCCCCCTAGGGTAGGGGGCGTAAACCCTTTCAATACAAAACGGGGGAAGGGGGGGGTCACAACACCCTCCCGAGAAAAGACGCCGCCCCAATGGGGCCGGGGTAATAAAGTCAAATTTTTTTAATTGTGGGGTAACGTCTTCTTCCAGGGTAATGGGATTTCTGAAAAACGGATGGTGTAACTCCAATTTCAATGTAATTTTTAGGAAATTTGGACAGCGCCCGGGGGTTTGAATTTTTTATATGTTAAATATTGACATGACTATTTAAAATTTTTATGTAGGGAAAAAAACATGGAAAAGCGGGGGTGCGGGGGGGGGAAAAAGGGGAACAATTGCAAAAACCCTCCCCTATCCCAAAGAAAAAAAACGCCTGCCTGAATTTGGATCCTTCAATCAAGGTTATAGGCTGAAAAGACCCGGAAAAAAAAGTAATTGTGGCCCGTGTGAGTAGCAGAGCTTAAAAGAGGCCCCCAAAAGACTACACAAGGGGGGCCCCGGGGGTTTTACGGGAGGAAAGTCTCCCACGGGACCCTCGAAAAAATTTATTGGAGGGTTTTTTGGGCGGACTATTTTTTACCGTTTGGCTTGGGCAACACCCCCCTGGCTCCAAAAGTGGGATAAAGATTATATTTACTAATACCCTCGTGGGCGTTTTTGGTCAGTGGGGTGACCTTTTTTTCAAACAGTCACTATAAAATAAAAAAACCCAAAAAACCCCCAAAATGGAGATAAACCATAGAAAATAACAAAAAAGAAAAACCACCCAAAATTTTAATATAAGAAAATTAAAAATATATGCAGGATATAAAAAAAAAACATAAGAATTTTTTTAATGGGGGGGTTTTATATACATAAGAAGGGGGAAAGATTGGTAATATATAATATATACAATTTCATATTATATAAAAAACATATAAATTTGTATACAAAATTAAAATAAAATACTTATATTAGTAATTTCCCAAAATACACATTTTTTAATAAAATTTTTAATATATATTTTTTATTTATTATATATATATAGGGGAGAGAGAGGGGGAGGGGGAGAAGAGAGAGAGAGAGGGGAGAGGGAAAAGAAGAGAGAGGAGAGAGAGAGAAGAGAGATTGAGGAAAAAAGGGAGGGGAAAAATAGAGGAGAGAGAGAGAGAGTGAGAAAGAAAGAGAGTGAGGGGCAAAGAGAGAGAGAGAGATAGAGGGGAAAGAAATAGCAGCACTCCAGTTTTAAAAAGAGAAAAATGAAAAAAATTACATTTTTTTCCAGGAAAGTCCAAAAGGGAAGTTTGGTACAAATAGCCTTTTTTTTAAACAAAACCCTAGTAGGTGGTAACACGGGAATTTAAAGGGGTTTCGGTAAAATTTCAAAGCAACTTTTCTTTAATCAGTGTAAACATTATTATGCAAAAAATGATTATTACGTTATCAAAAATTTTATAAAAAATAAGTGTACATCAAAAAAATCAGGGGATCAAATGAAAAAACGTTTCAATATATCAACGAAACAATCTTTTAAAATAATTTCACATACAAATTTAAAATATAATAAAGTAGTGCCAACAATAAAATAAAACACATTTTTAAAAAGGGGGGGGGGATTGAACGCCCCCTAATTTTAAGAAAAAAAAACAAAAAAACTTCCTACATTTTTAACAGCTTGGGGCACAAGGGTTTCTCGGCCCTCTTTAAAACCAAAAATGACTGGGGCATGTCCGGGGCCATAGAATCACATGGCTTGGGGGAGGCAAAAACGGGCAAGCACACTTTGTTAATTTAAATTTGGGCTATTGGGCCAAAAACCCTAGGAAAGAAGACTTAAAGGGGGGCCCTTTGCTTTAAAGGTAATAAACCAAAGAAAAAAAAAAGAAAAAAAAAAAAAGAATGGTAGCGATTTTTGGCCAAAAATCGTATATTTGGTTTATCCCGGAGAACGAAAAGGGAACTCTTGGTGCAAACACTCCCCCTAAACTCAAAACCCCTCCATAAATTTTTTCCCTTAAAAATTTGGGGCTTTCACAACAACCCCAGCAACCCATTTCCCAAAAATTTAAACAAAGGGGACCCCGGGTTTTCCCCCGGGGAAAGGGATGACCCTCGCATCTTAATAAGAAAACTGGAAAACCAAAAGAAAACCCCTCCAATTGGGGTGTCTCCACACTCCCTTTTTTTATACAAGTAAATTTAAAACAGAAATAAAATACTAACAAAAAAAAAAATAAAATATAAAAAATAAAAAAAAATTGTTTTGAAACTAAGGGATAAACCCATGTTGTTTATAAACCAAAACCAGTGAATAAAAGGGGGCCAGACGGAGGCCCTGCCGGGAAAACAAGGAAAAATTGAGAAAAAAAATTTTTAAAAAAAATTATTTATTAAAAATATTAAAAAAAATTTTAAAAAAAAAATATTTTAAAAAAAACAAAGAAAAGAAAAATCATAGGAGGCGACTCATCCCAATTCCCCCCTTTCCAAAAATTTTGGGTGGGAAAATTTTTAAAAATTTTTTTTAAACAATCAAAAATTTTCCAAAAAAATAATCAACAAAAAAATTTCAAAAAAAATTTTTTGTAACCCCCCCTATCCAAAAAATCTGGGAAAAAGGCAAAAGAACAAGAAGAAGGCAAGCCCATTAAACATTTTTTTGTTGATTTTTAAATTCCCCATTTAAGGGGCCCCTTTTTGGTTTTTTTGATTCCAACTTGAAAAACCACATGAAAATTTTTTTCTTTTTTTAAAATTTGGGGAAACCTTTTTTTCTCCTTTTTTAATGTTTGGGAAAAACCCTCTATGATTTACAAATTTTAAATTTTCCCTTTCAGAATGGGTTCAATTTTTGTGAAATGTTTGGAGACAGGCAAAACTAACCTTTTTTCCTAATGGAAAAAACCGATATTTTTTTTAATTTGTTTTCTTTTGGGGCAATGGGTTTTTTAACCCCATATAACCAAATTACCGGGACACCCCCCCAAAAAGTAAAATTCCCCCGCTGGAAAATTAAAAAGTGTAAAAGGATTTAAAATTGGGAATACCTTTTGGGTTTGTTTGGAAAGATAAAGGAAATTCCCCCCTTTCAATAACTTTACCAAATTTAAAACAGTGAAGACCAAAGGGGAAATACCATTTTTTTTTTTCCTAAAAACGTTTGTTTCCCCCTTTTTGAAGAAGATACCCCATTTTCACTAGCCCAAACTTTTAAATTAGTTTTGGGCCCCCTATATGACCCTGATTTTTGGAAAAAATGTTAGAAAACTCTGGGAAAGTCAAGGGGAAAAATAAATTTTCAGAAAAGTACCAGTATTTCCGTAAAAATACAAGAAAACTTACCATTTTAAATTATTTAATGAAAAGATTAAATGGGATTCTTTGTATTAAATTTTTTTTTGGATTCAGGTTTGGGGCAAACAAGAGATGAGGGGTTCCCAAATCCTTAATTTTATCCTTTTGTTTTTTCAAAAAAATTTTTATTTTGGGGGATCCCTCGCAGAAAATTATTATTTTTTTTTCCTACTCTTCCCCACCCGTTTCCTTTTTTTTCAGGGTTGTTATATCCTTTTTAAACCCCTTTGGGATTTGACATATGGCATAGATTCAAATACTAGTTGGGGGACCCGGTGCTATAATGGCAAGAGTGTTTACAGTCAGTACTCTTAACGAATTTTAAAACTTTAGAAAATTTTGATCCATTTAAAAAATGACCAATTTTATCTAAAAAAGAGATTTTCTTTAAATGAAATCATTTTAAATTTTAATTCGGGATTTAATATTATTTTAAAAAAAGATGGAAAAATCCTGTAAAATTTGGACTCAGTACCCCCCCCAAAGGACAAAACAACATCTCTTGTACCTCCACCACCTCAGTACCTTGTCGAAGTGGTGGGAAAATAAATTAGAAGGGGGGCTTTTCTAAAAATGGAAACAAAAAAATTACATATGTTTTGGGGGCTACGTTTGTACACCCCTAGGGGGGGTTTCCGCGGGGAACTTTTAAATTTAAAAATTTTATCTTTAAAAAAAAAAAAATTACTAGTTCCCAAAAACCCAAAGAAGTTTTTTTCAAAAAACAAATTTTTTTTGCCCTTCCATTTGAAAATTCGGGGATCCCCAAGTATCTTTGATACAGCGCCCAAGACCCCTTTTTTAGGTCTATTGAGGTAAAACAAAACTAACGAAAATTTAAAGGATACTAATAAATTTTAGAAAAAAAGAAGGGAACCCCAACCCCTTTTTAATTTTTTTTGGGGATTTTTTAAGAAAAAAATTGGGGGTATCCCTTTAAAAAATGACTTCAGATTTTAAAAGAAAAAGTTTTCCCCTAGTACCCTTATCCAAAAAGATCGAAACATTGCTTTAAAAATTTTAGCCCCCAAAATAGAACACTATGGGCCCCCGGGGGTGATTTTTTTAAACATTTATGTATTTTTGGTTTAAAAAGTAAAAGAGTAAGGAAATCACCCGGGTTTTTCCCAAAAATCAAAAAATTTTTAATTAGATCAATCAGGTTTTTAGAAAGGGCTTAATCTTATAATAGATATTAGTGGCCTTTTTTTTAAAACCTTTATGGGGTTTTTGGGGGAGGACGATAGCAAAAGGAAAACATAAAGCTTTTCTTCTTTGGGTTCAGCAATGTATTGTAAGTATCCTTTCACCACCCAATTCCCCCACCCCCCTTAATTCGGCCTGGTTTTATAGTGAAACTGGGTTATTGGACAACCCCATTTAAAAAGGCCTTTTAAAAACTATTTTTGTGGTTTTAAATTAGGATGTAATAGGGGGTTTGTCTTTACTTTTTTTCTTTTAAACTCATCAAATTTGTTTCCGGCCCGATTTATAAAGGTATCAATTTGATTACAGTCATTGATGGGGAAAAAATTACTAAAGGGACCCTTTTTATCAAAATCTGAGAGGGAAAAAAAACAGGTTTAAAAACTTATTGTATTTACCCAAAGGGGTTATTGGGTTCAATCCCATTAAAAAGGGAAAAACATAGTTTCAAACGTCTGACCCCAAATTAAAAATGTTCCAATTTAAATTTGAACCCAAACAATCTTATGTTTGGAAAAAAAGACAAAACCCTTTTTCATTAAAAATAAATTTAGATTTAGAAAATTCAATTTGAAAAATATTTCCCCCAATTTTAGAAATTTGGTTCTCAGTCTTTACTTCCCTTCCTTGGGTGCATTGTTTTTTTTTACTAAGGGTGTCTTGTTTTTCCCCCCGGGGTTCGATTTTTGCGGGTTCGATGACGCCGTCTCCCTCCTCTCCTTTGGTTTGGGCGTTTTTGGGAAAAAATTTTATAGGGGAAACAAAAAAAAGGGTATTTACCCCTTTTTTCACGGGTATTAAAATTGTTTTAAGGGTTTTTGTAAGGGGGGAAAAGAGGGCCTTTTAAAAACAAAACTAACCAAAAAAGGGATTCCCCAAATTAAAAACCTTTTTTAAAACTTTTTTAATTCCCGCTGGGGAATTTAATTTTGTGGTGTCCTAGTAACTTTTTTTAGTGTGGGTGAAACAAAATTTTGACCTAAAGACAAAGATTTTAAAAAATCTTATCGGTTTTTCCATTGGGAAAAAAAAAGGTTTGATTTGGGCCCGTCTCCTCAAAAATTTCAACTGAAATGAACCATTCTGAAATGGGAATTCAAATGTGTCATCATAAAATGTGTTCCCCCAAATTAAAAAAAAGGGAAAGGGGAATTTGGATTCCATTTTAAAAAGAAAAAAAAATTGTGGAAATTTTTAAGTTTGGAAAACATAAAACCCCAAAAGTCTTTGGATAAGGTGGTTACTTTAAAAATTTATTTTTGTATTATTTTTTGATTTTTTCTTTGTAATTTTATTGATTAAAAAAAAATTTAAAAAAAAAATTTTTTTTTTACAAGATCTTTTGTATGGGGGTTGAAAGATCGGCCCCCTTTGATTTTTTTTTTTCTTTGTGTTTTTATTAATTTTTTTTTTAAATTTATTTTTATTTTTAATAAAAAAAATTTAAAAAAAATTGTTTTTTTTCATGTTTGTATTTTCGCAAAAGCGTCATCTGGCGTTATGTCTCATGGTGGTTTTTAGACAACATTGGGGGAAAATCTCCTTAGTTTTAAAAGTTTATTTTTTTTATTTTATTTATTTTGTTATATTTTATTTCAAGATTTTTTTTACTTGTATAATAAAAAAGTGTGGAGACACCAGTTGGGAGCGTTTTCATTTGTGGTGTCCAGTGTCCTATATAGAGATGCTGGAGGTCCTTTGCCTGCGCGATACCCAGTCGCCTGTTTAATTATTGGATAGGTTGCTGGGTTGTTGTGTATGCTCCATTAATGAATACATTATGGATGGATTGAGATAGGAGGAGTGTTTGACACCAGAGAGTTGCCTTTCGCTTCTCCTGATGAGCCATATACGATGTTGCCTAAATCGCTACCTTCTTCTTCTTTTTTTCTTTTTTTCTTTGGTTATTACCTTTAGCAATATGGCCGCCATAGGTCTTGTACCAGCAGTGCGCATGCGCGAATAATTAACTAAGTGTGCGTTCCCCTTTTTTGTCTTGCCTACAGCCATGTGATCTAGTGGGCGGCCGGACATGCGCAGTCGCTTTTACAAGACGCCGAGAAATCTGCTGACAAGCTGATGCATGTATGTGAAGTTTCTTTGTTTATACTTAGGATGAGGAGGCGTTCATCCCCTCCCCTATTCAAATGTGATTTATATTATTGTTGTGCACTACTTTATATATATATGAATTTGTATGTGAAATTATGTTAGATTGTTTCGATGATATATTGCACGTTTCTTCACTGATCACTGGATGTTTTTTGATGTGACACATATTTATTATGAAATGTTTGATACGTATAATCACTTTTTGCATAATAATGTTTACACTGATTAATGAATGATTTGCATTTGTAATTGCTCACCCCTTTAAATACTGTGTACCACCTACTATGGTTGCTTGAAAAAGGCTATTTGTAGCCGAAACATTGCCCTGTGGACATGCTGGAATAAAGTAACTTTTTTCACCTTTTCACTTTAAACTGGAGTGCTGCATTTTCTCTTTTTATATTTTGTGGACTCGTTGACGAGAGTTCAAAACATTGCGGGCACCCATTATATACAATTAAATACATAACACACACACACAATATATATATATATATATATAATTTTTATATAAATAATATATACACATAAAATGGTCACAAGGTTTATTCTAGGTTAGAACCGCATGGCGATCACCTATTCTTTATCTCTTTCCTACTCCTCACTTTTTGCATTTTCTTCCCTCCTTATATTCTTCCTTTCTCTACATATTTATCTACCTTTCTACGGTAACTATCTCTAGATTCCATCATCCCCTTTTTTTATACATTTCTTGTCTCTCCTTCAGTTGGTCGTTTCATTTTATTTCCATTTCAGTTATTTTTTTCTTTTATTTATTTTTTTCTTTCAATTTTTTCCCATTTCCTTTCTATTTAGTTATCAGCTCTTATCTGTGTCTATCCTTCCCCTTGACTCGCTCTACTGACAATTCTTTTTTTCCCCCTCTCATCTTCTTTATTATCTTCAACTTGATAACTTCCCTGACAGACCTGAGTCTTACTCTTTCCATAGGCATCGCGGCGTGGCGCTACTGTGCATGCGCCGATGCCCTTTCCCTCATTCGTCTGGTCCTGCCATCTGCGCATGCGCCACCCCCAACACCTCATTCTGGTTCTATTTCCGCTTTCGACGAGCGCAGGAAGCGCTACGGGGACTCTATTTAGCGTGTCTATCCATCCCACTCCTCACACTGGCTCTCTACTCATCGGGCTACTAGCCTATCCTCTATTTCACTCATTCTCACACGGTAAGAACCGTTTTTATTTTTAGGGCTTAATAGGGCGCAACAGTGTTTTTTATCATCTGGGAAGAACCTTGTATATTATATTATAGAAGACCTTATTGTATGGTCCCCTGTGAGCTAGACCTTCTCCAGATAATTATTCATTACCCCTGTTGGATGACAAGTATACACATATCATCATATCATAATATATACATTATATTTGTCTTGGTATCAGATTTATGTTGGTAGACATCTATACATCTATTACTGTGATCGCCATGCGGTTCTAACCTAGAATAAACCTCGTGACCATTTTATGTATATATATATTGCGACGACTAACATGCCTTCGGCCGCCATCTTGGAATGGCTCTCACGGAATCGCCGTATTTCGTAGGCGGAATGGCACTCAGACACAGGTTTACGTGTTACACTGGCCTCCACCAGCTTTATTAAGGCACATGTTTTATACAGGCTTGGAAAAACATACAAAATAAAATCCTAGGCCGTCTAGCCACTAAATACACATAATAAAAATGACCCTCTCTTAATGTCTGGACCTAGCATCCCCCAACGCAAAGCACCGCACACTTTCGGCTTCCCTTAAGCCTCTGGGGGGGTCAGAGCCTCTCTCCAGCTCCTCTGCTGCTACACATCCAGACAGCTGACCACGCCCCCCTGTACACCTGAAGGACCTGGCTTTTTATAGGACTCCTGAGCCCTATCCAAAACATGGCCTGGAACATGGGGAGTAGACGCCCACCCAACGCATTGTCTACTCCCAATTAGATCCAACCCGGAACGGCGAAAAGCCAAACAAATCATTACAGTTGCCAACCACTTAGAGTGGCTGACAATACATACAGTTGGCTCTTATCCCACCAAGGCCAGGGATCATTGGTGGGATGTTGTATACCACTCTGGTAAATCTCCACCCCAGTGGCAGGGAACAGGCAACTACATGTAGCCGGTCTGTCACTATATATATATATATATATATATATATATATATATATATATATATATATAGAGATTGCTATATATATGTATATACACTCACCGGCCACTTTATTAGGTACATCCATGCTATAACAGGTGGACCCCCTTTTGCCTTCAGAACTGCCTCAATTCTTTTGTGGCATAGATTCCACAAGGTGTTGCAACGATTGGTCAATTGGTACCAAGGGGCCCAAAGAGTGCCAAGAAAATATTCCCACACCATGACACCACCACCACCAGCCTGAACCGTTTATACAAGGCAGGATGGATCCATGCTTTCAAAGTTGTTGACGCCAAATTCTGACCCTACCAATCCGAATGTCGCAGCAGAAATCAAGACTCATCAGACCATGCAAAGTTTTTCCAATCTTCTACTGTCCAATTTTCGATGAGCTTGGGCAAATTGGAGCCTCAGTTTCCTGTTCTTAGCTGAAAGGAGTGGCACCCGGTGTGGTCTTCTGTGCTGTAGCCCATCTGCCTCAAAGTTCGCCCGTACTGTGGGTTCAGAGATCTCTTCTGCCTACCTTGGTTGTAACGGGTGGCTTTTTTGAGTCACTGTTGCCTTTCTATCAGCTCGAACCAGTCTGCCCATTCTCCTTTGACCTCTGGCATCAAAAGGCATTTCCGCCCACAGGACTTCCGCTCAGTGGTTGTTTTTCTTTTTGGACCATTCTCTGTAAACCCTAAAAGATGGTTGTGCGTGAAAATCCCAGGAGATCAGCAGTTTTTGAAATACTCAGACCAGCCCTTCTGGCACCAACAACCATGCCACGTTCAAAGGCACTCAAATCACCTTTCTTCCCCATACTGATGCTCGGTTTGAACTGCAGGAGATTGTCTTGACCATGTCTACATGCCTAAATGCACTGAGTTGCCGCCATGTGATTGGCTGATTAGAAATTAAGTGTTAACGAGCAGTTGGACAGGTGTACCTAATAAAGTGGCCGGTGAGTGTACACCCCCCATGTAAATAATTCTTATGTTTTTTGTATATCCTGCATATATTTTTATGTCTTATATATACATTTTGGTGTATTCTGTTGTTTGTATTTGTCTATGGTTTATGCTCATTTTGGTGTATTGTTTATTTATTTTATAGTGACTGTTTGAAAAAGGTCATCACTGACCGAAACGTCACGACGTATTAGTCACTCATATCGTTTATGCACTATTGGAGCCTGTGGAATTCATTCAATAAATCATATGTATTCTTTGCATCATAAAACGGAGTGCGATCATTCTTCAATTTTGGGACTATTGCTACTACTTTTGATCAGCACCCATAGCCCTACTTAAGCATTCGATACTCCTGGGTGTGTCATCCTACGAATTCTTTTGCATCACCCTGCACCAACACCAGTCTGACACAAAACACATACCGTCCCTGTGATCCCAGAACGCAGCAGCGTGTGGCCCCAGTACAATGTACCAGTCCATGAATACAGAAAAGCAACATGGTACCAGTAGATACTGCATCAACCTGTAACCTAGGTCACAGACTGCACCAACTTGTAACCTTAAAGTGGTTGTCTTACTACAAAGATTAGCTTTCAACATGTAGGGAAAGGTAAATAAAGTATACATTCCTCTTTTGATGTTACTTTGGTCAGAAGATAAGGGAGATTTTATCTGCTCTGAGTGCTCACAGGTTTCTCCGGTTTTCCTGCTCTGCTCTTCCTTCCTGATTAGATAGAGAGCAGCGAGTGGTCACCAGGAGGCCAGCAGCTTGAGAACAGTGTGTGAAATCTCTAACAAACAAAGGGGATTCATTTCTTTTGACTGTTTACTTTGAGCTCTGTAGCCCTCTGCACTATAGATTACATCTCCTGCAGTCCTGTCAGTGCAATTAGAAGAGCTGGAAATACGGAGCCGACAGCCACTGCCTGAGCAGGAAGAGTGAGGAACTGTATCTGAAGCTGCCTGTGGCTCTGTGAAAACAATACGGTGACAACCCCTTTAATCCTAGTATACTCCACCAATCTGACTCCGTAACCTTTACATATGAACCAATCTATAATCCTTTCATTTTGTACCCCTCTGAAACCCTTTACAAACTACCGTATATCTACCTGTAACCATTTAAAGACTGCACCAACCTGCAAACTTAAAGGGGTTGTATCATTACATTAAATGGTCTTCAGAATAAGGGGACAGTGAAAACAAGCAACTTTGCAATTGGATGTCATTTGCAAAGCTGTCTTGTTTTCACAGTGTCCCTTATCTTCGTTTTGTGTAAACACTGTTCCCCAGTTCTCCTTTCATTTCATTGGCTGCCGGCTCTACTAATTTACATTTTGTCTGTCCCCCGATCGTATTCACAACAGGAGCGCGCATTCCTGCCTCTCTCACTCAGAATAAGGGTCCGGCAACATTTAACTCTGCACAGCCAGCAGCTGCACAGTAACACTGCAGCTGCTTCTACAATCAGAAAACAGCAGAATTGTGCCTCGGTGCCTAATGCTCCTGAGTGTAAACATAGATCTGTGCTGCTCTGGATGAGTTAATAGAAGACTGGATTCAATTGTAACAAACCTCCAGCTGTGAGAGGAGAAGAGATCAGTGCTCCTGAGTTCATAGAAGGCTGTCTAGACTGAATGCAGGGCTGTGCTATGTAAACAAACAACTCTTACAAAATAAGGACTACATAGGGAGAGGAATGACACAGTGACATGTGGACTCAGACAGAGGGGGAGGGGAGCACACTGACTCAGGAGCGAGCATAGACAGTGAAGGGGGGGGATGATGTTATCCCCCTTGAGTTAAGAAACACCCAGCTGGGAGGGGAAGAAACACCCCTAGATTTGAAGAGCTGAGAAACTGAGAGCACAATGAAACACACAAACTGATGAAGCGATACATCCCCTTTAACCTTAGTATAATACAACAATCTGACCCCTTAGCCTTTACATACCGCTCCAAACTGTAATCTTAGCACCAACCTGTAACTGTTTCATTTTAGACCACCCTGAAACCCCTTGAAATCTACACCAACTAGTAATACATTGAATACTGCACCAATCGGTAATTCTTTGAATAACCGCTGAACTAACCTTTCCGCTCTCTACCACCTTGAAACCATTTGCAGACTGCAGCAACATGTAAGCTTAGTGTTCTACACCAACCTGCAACCTTAACCTTAGTATAATGCACAAACCTGTAACCTTACCTTTTACAAACTACACCAAACTGTAACCTCTGCAGCCTGTCACCCTTTTGACATTGTGTGAGGACTTGACCCCACAGCAGGGTTTTCAGTAGGTTTTACAGACTACTTTCGGATTTGAAACCCGACTGTCAACCTTTTATAACCTTAAAGGGGTTGTCTCACTACATTGATTCAACTCTCCTCAGTCCTGTTTTCTTGGTTTCATTTTGAATTCAGGGGTGTGTTTACTGGCTTCCACTAGGCTCCAGTAGAAGCCAGGTCTGTAACTATAGCAACCAGTGCTGGCAGCCTATCAGGATAGATCAAAAAGGTCTGTAGCTATAGCGACCTGAGGAGCTAATGCAGTCCATACAAGAGGGGATATCTCAGAATAGGTAGGACACTGTTAATGGACACACATTGCAAAGTGACTTGTTTTTGCAAGATCTTTAACATAAAAAGCAATCCATGTAGTGAGACAACCCCTTTAAATAGTTTAAATAGAAACTCCGTTCAGCAGTCCCCGCTGCACGGATTTTCCGCCGTATGGTTCTTTACATTGCCGGCGGTCTGAAAAACATGGAACATGTTCATTCTTCCGTCCGGTTTCCGGGGAGAACATGAACATGTGGGTGCAAAGGGGGAGGGCTTGAATCTGCAAACCGTGGACAAAAGCGCCCCCCCTCCCCCCAATGACAAAGAAAGTCAAAATCCGACTGGTGTTTTGTCTGCCGTGGGAACGCTCACTACGTGATTTTGGGGGGACGGTTCTGTCCTTGGTTTGCAGATTCACCCATCCTCCTCGACCACTGACATGTTCATGTTCCGCTGAAAACCGGGTGGAAGAATGAACATGTTCTAAGTTTTTTCAGACCGCCGGCGGGGTAAAAAAACGTCCAGTAGAAAATCTGTGCAGTGTGGACTGCTGAACGGATTTTCTATTTAAATCAATTAAAAAGGTTGACAGTCGGTTTATAGATGGTTTTCAAATCTGTAAAACTGACTGAAAAACCTGCCGTGGGGACAAGCCCTAAGTGTGGCAAAAAAACAGTTACCGTCCTGCACCCTTAACCCTCGAAAATTGCACCAAACTATAACTTTCTGTGCTCCACACCCTAAAATCCTACCCTATAACCTACAGTATAGCATACTACAGCAGACAATAACCTAAATATTTGCACATGGCGCCAAACTATAAACCATTGCACCAGTCTGTATCCTTATCTAGAATGTAACACTCCAAACCCTTTACAAAGTACACCAATCTGGTATTATGTCACATACTACACCAACCTATAACCTTAAAGGGGTCGTCTCAGCGATTCATCATACCTCAGTTGCTTATTTGAATTCATTGGTTACTGGCTTCTAATGGCCTGCAGTGACGAGCTGCTGAGGACACCAGGTCTGTAGCCATAGCGACCATTGCTGGCAGCCTATCAGGAGAGATCGAACAGGTCTGTAGCTATAGCAACCTGAGGAGCTGATGCAGCCCATGCAAGAGGGGATATCTAGGAATAGGTAGGACACTGTTCATGGACACATATTGCCAAGTGACTTGTTTTTGCAAGATCTTTAATGTAAAAAGCAGCAATCCTTGTAGTGAGACAACCCCTTTAACCTCAGGATACTGCTCCAAACTATAACCACTGCACCAATCTGTAACTTTCCATGCTCTACTACCCAAAACCCCTTTGCAGACTCCACCAACATGTAACCTTAGCATCCTACACCAGCCAGTAACTTTAATCCTTGCCCCAAACTATAAGCTCTGCACCCACCACCCAAAAACCCTTTGCAACTCCACCAGCATGTAACCTTAGCATACTACACCAACCAGTAACTTTAATCCTTGCACCATACTATAAGCTCTGCACAGACCAACCAAAAACCCTTTGCAGACTCCACCAACATGTAACCTTAGCATCCTACACCAACCAGTAACTTTAATCCTTGCACCAAACTATAAAGCTCTGCACCCACCAGCCAAAAACCCTTAGGGTGCTACACCAACCATTGCATCAAACTATAAGCTTTGCACCCACTAGTAATCTTTGCACCCACCTGTAACCCCCTGCACCTTTTGCGCACTGCACCAACTTGTCTGCTACCCCTGATACAACGATCCTGCCCTTGCCTCTGCACAATGACCTATCCCATTACCCCAGCCTGCTGCCTCTAGTAGCCCCTTTCTACAACGCATCGCCCCGTTTCGCCCGCAGTGGACCAGCCTCTGACCCCCTGCACCGTCCACTCTAGTCTATGACTACGAACACTGCACCATTTCCTGCCCCCCCAGCACGTAGCAGCAGCTTGTGACACCTTGCGCACGGCCCCAGCACGCTCCTGCCCATTGTCTTCCGCCACCATTCGTCATCTTCTGACAGTTCATTTCAGCCGAGAATCTCAAGCGAGCCAGAAAACAGCGACCTCACAGCCGCGCATTTTCATCAAAACATCACAAAATGTCATTTCACTCCGGAAAGTTCATCTCTTCAATGTGGAACACGTAAGGATTTAATTATGCCGTTCCACATCTACCCCCCCCCCCCCCCCCCCCCCCCCCCACACTCCCACCCCTCACCTAAAAATCAGCTCTGGGAGAGCATAGCCCCGAGACATTTAGTAATAAACTGCGGCGCAGACTCTTCATTGTTGTTGACACACAAACACAGCTCTGCTAATCCGCTTTGCTGCGTGGAACCTGTTTAACTTTAGCCGGGATTAGTCCGGACTGAAAAACTCAGATGTGTCCGCGAGCGGTAACTGACTGGGACATGCGATCCTCGGGGAGTGAAGGGGTTAATGGGAACGCATGGTCCTGAAGAAGTCCGATGGTGGCGGAAGTGTTGGACAGCTGTGTTCCTGTGCAGAGATGCTGACACCGATGTGCGTCATTAGCCGAGCACACGTGTCGCTGTGTATGTGACTTGCATTTTCCATATACTTAGGCTATAAGCTGCAAGCATTTATCACCAGCCAGCAGACCTTACCGTTAACCCTGTGTGCCAGAGATCCCTGCAGGCACGTACCTTGGCGAGCAGGTGGAGGGCTAATTCTCGGACTATTACCCCGTCAGCAAGAAATCGACAGCGTATTAAACGGGTGTTCCCATAGAGGAACATCCACATAACAGGTCGGCTCATGGCTACGAGCCACCCATGTTACAGAATGAGGAGGGCCACACTTGCAGTCTTCAGCCCCATTCACTTCTATAGTGCCCACTCACTCAGCTATGTTAAGAACTCCCATAGAAATCAATGGTGAGAACTGCTGCAGGCCTCGCCCTTCTCGTTCTGTAACACGGTCAACTTGAGCCATGAGCCGATCTTGATACAGAATGAGGAGGGTGGCGCTTGTAATTGTGCTCACTATTCACTTGTATGGGAGTTCAGAACATAGTGGAGCCCACTCTCTCAGCTATGTTAAGAACGCCCATGGAAATTAATAGGGAGAACTGCTGCAGGCCTCGCCCTCCCCGTTCTGTAACACGGTTAACTTGTAGCTAGCCATGAGCCGATCTTGATACAGAACGAGGAGGGTAACACTTGCAGTCATCCTCCCCATTCACTTCTATGGGAGCTTGTAAGATAGTGGAGCCCATTCACTCAGCTATATTAGGAACCCCCCATGGAAATGAATGGGGAGAGCTGCTGCAGGCCTCGCCCTCCTCATTCTGTAACACAGTTAACTTGTAGCTAGCCATGATCCGGGCTTGATACAGAATGAGGAGGGTGACGCTTGCAGTCGTCCTCTCCATTCACTTCTGTGGGAGTTCGGAATATTAGTGGTGCCCACTCACTGAGCTATATTAGGAACTCCCATGGAAATGAATGGGGTGAACTGCTGCAGGCCTCGCCCTTGTTCTGTAACACGGTCAACTTATAACTAGCCATGAGCCGATCTTGATACAGAATGAGGAGGGTGGCGCTTGCAATCGTCCTTCACATTCACTTCTATGGGAGTTCGGAATATAGTGGAGCCCATTCACTCAGCTATATTAGGAACTTCCATGGAAATGAATGGGGAGAACTGCTGCAGGCCTCGCCCTCCTCATTCTGTAACACAGTCAACTCGTAGCTAGCCATGAGCCGATCTTGATACAGAATGAGGAGGGTGACGCTTGCAGTCATCCTCCCCATTCACTTCTATGGGAGCTTGGATTATAGTGGTGCCCACTCACTCAGCTACATCAGGAACTTCCATGGAAATGAATGGGGAGAACTGCTGCAGGCCTCGCCTTCCTCACTCGGTTACACGGTTAAATTGTAGCTAGCCATGAGCCGACCATAGTACAGAATGAGGAGAGTGGTGCTTGCATTCATCCTCCCCATTCACTTCTATGGGAGTTCGGAATATGGAGCACACTCACTCAGCTATATTAGGAACTCCAATGAAAATGAATGGGGAGACTGCTGCTGGCCTCGTCCTCATTCTGTAACACGGTCAACTCGTAGCTAGCCACGATCCGACCATAGTACAGGTGGCACTTGCAGTCGTCGTCCCCATTCACTTCTATGGGAATATAGTCAGAATATAGTGGAGCCCACTCACTCAGATATATTAGGAACACCTACAGAAATGAAAGGGGAGAGCTGCCACAAGCCTCGCCTTCCTCCTTCTCTGATGTGGTTGGGTCATAGCTAGCCCTAAGCCGACTTGTTGAGCAAAATGTTACTTCGTGGGAACACCCCTTTAATACTCTAGAAAATGTTCCTGGTAGGGTAATAGTCCGAAAATTAGCCCTACACCTGCTATCCAGGCTAGACCTGTTAAGTGGAGGTTCCTTCGTGGAAACACCCCTTTAACACTGCAAAAACCTACTTTAATTATCTTTCGATCACTTGAAGTTACAGGCCTAAAGCCCGAGGCTGCACTACTGAGAGATTCTGATGACAGCATGTTCTATTCTGATTGTTGTAATGGATATGTTTGGTGGATCCAAACTGCAGTTAATACTAGTGCGGCTCTTCAGATTTGGGTTGATACCAAGTCCGACCTGTAAGCTATTCGATTTCATTTGGATAGGTTACAACTGAATTTACTATTCCCCAAAAATCAGAAAAAAAAAAAAATCAACCCTGACCCTATGTTGGGCTAAAGAATGATGGCAGAATTTTTAGCAGTTATGGAGGGTTATCCTACCAATTTAACTTTTTACCATTCCTCTAGGCCTCTAGGTTAGGATTAGGAATGCATCTAGGATTTTTAGCAGTTTTACTGGTTAACTTGCCTTTCAGTGTTGCTTCAGGCCTGTAAGTTAGCCTTATGCTGCTTAAGGGGTTATCTTGCCTTTCAGCAGTGCAGATTTCAGTTGTAGTATCATCATTGGGATAAAAAATGACTCAAAATCAGTCTCGTGAGATACCTACATACAGCTGCCAGTAATAACTAGTGCTTCTTGAACAGGACCCTGTTCCGTTCAATCTCCCTTGTGAAAAAATGAATCCCTAACTTTAACAATTACCCCGACACTAAGTTAGAGTTGGGGTTCTTAAGGTGTTTTAAGGGGTTAATCTACATCACATGTTGCAAACTCAAGTCTCTCAGGTCAAATGTGGCCCTTGAGAGCTTTAAAGGGTTTTGCCACCATGTAATGTTGACGGGGGATCCTCCAAAATGGGTATTTAATCACTTTTCTAAATATATGTGATTACAAAAAGTGAAGACTCTGAGAGCTACAGCATTTCTCAATCCCCCTTAGTTACCTGAAAGCTTCCACTAGACACGACCAGAGGGACACGCTTGCGTGAAACACTTCTTATCTGATGACAGGGAAAATGAATGCGCTTTTAAGGGACAGGGAAGAAAGTGCAGTGTATGAGCCTGTGTCTTGCTGTATTGAGAATTCACTGTTGTACTGTTATTATTTCAGTTAAGCTTTGAGAAGCTCCCTTATTCCTCACTCTCTGCTCACCCCCTCCCTCTCTCCCCTGCAGCCTTCATGACTCAGCATGATTTGTTTATATTCTACTCCCGTGCTGATAAGAGGTAAGTAACTGGTGTCCTGGCAAAACCCCTTTAACACAATGACCAGGGATGGACAAGGTTCAAACGAAGTGGGAAAAGGTCTCCACTCTTCTTAGAGGATGCAGCCAACATTTGGCAAAGGGGGCAGTGGCACCAAATGAAGTGGGCACCTTGGATTCTGAGCTCTGTTACACACCTCCACCCCTCTTGTTCACTAACAGATAGTGAAACAGCTATGGACAACCCACCCAACCCCCTAACCACCCTCCAAGGCTCTTGGAAAACAACCACAATGCTGATGTGGCCCCTAAGTAAAAATAAATGAGTTTGCCACCCCGGACCTACATTTTAGTGTCACTCCAGGCCACTCGTCGCTCTCACTACAAAGCTAGGTTACACTATATGGTGGAAAGCAGTCGTGACGTTGGACATCGTGCGTCATGTCCTTGGCCACTTACAATTCCAAAAACATAGGGGTAACCTAGAACACTTGAAGTGAGGCCACAGCAGGAGTCACAAGAGGCATTAAGAGACCCCTTAAAATACCATAAAAACCCTAAGGCTATGTTCACACGGCTTATTCATCGCCCGCAATTACGCCGTGTGCTCGGCAGCGGGGGCGGGGCAGGGTGACGGCAGCTCGCCGGCCCCATAGACATTCATTATCCACGGCGAATTACGGGCTGAAATCCGTCCCAAAATAAGCCGTGTGAACATAGCCTAACTCTATTTCTAAACCTAATTTAAAGGCGTTGTCTCACTACAAAGATTAGCCTTCAACATGTAGGGGACACTAAATGAAGAGGGTTTCAAAATATATTGCTTTGTTCATTTTTTTTTTTTTTGTCGAGGAGCTACAAATGATTTTATCACCTTCTGAGGGCTTTCAGCTTTCTCTAGTGACCGACCTGTTTGCTTGTTCTCCCTCTGCTGTTTGTCTTATCTGATAGCAGGGAGTGATGTCATCACACAGGTCACAGTACAGAACTGCTGGCAGCCTAAGAGCTTGTGTGTTATCTGATCTTTCAGACAAAAGACACTAATGACTACTGTTTACTTTAGCTATGAAGCTTCTCTGGACCTCAGAGATGGAGATTGTTTATATAATTAGCAGAAGTACACAGAGCTCATACGCTAATTACAGACAACTTGACCAGGAAGTGACCGGATGCATGAATGAAATAATGCTGCTTTGCTCTATGAAACAGTGAGATGAGACAACCCCTTTAAAGTTAATGATAGGGTTAGAGAAAATATGTAAGTTGGGGGAATCCCTAACCTGAATATTTTCAAAAGTTCAGACACAAATGCGTCACATCCAGTGTCGCTTCCTATTCCCCATAAACCAGAAGTGACGCCATGGTGGGAGGACAAGTTGTCATCAGAATGTCCCAGTAGTGCAGCCTCAGGCTTTGGGCTTGTAACTTCAAGCATTCATATCCCAGCATACAGGAAAAATATGAAAAACCAGCATTAAGACATGAGGTTGGGGCAGGGTAGTTCCAGCTTTTGGGTCCAGTCACTTCAATATTAGTATCCATTTTTCCTACCCAATAGGTCTTGGTTGATCATATATGACAAAGAGATCCAATGCTATGCTAATCAGGTCTCCTTAAGAAGGACAAAAGCGGTCTCACTAGTGCTGCCTATTGGAGATAGCTTCCTTTTCAGACCATATCTGACCCTTTAAAAGCCTTGAAACATGACTAGTGATAGGAGTCAAACTAGAGTCTCCTCCAAAAGGAAGAGCCAGCCATCTGCAGACAGATATTTCGGGGTTCTTGCCCTTTGTCAGAACACAGCACGGGTCCTTGATGTACTGGTTTCTCCTTGAGAGTCCGCCAGCTGGAGAAGAGTCTTACAAGAAAAGCAATGCCCTCTGGGAAAAAGATATGCAAATTAGATCTCCGAGTGGCAGGAGAAAGCCGTATCTTTACTACCACCTATTGAAGGCAATGAATGGCACTTTGAACATAATTTCTTCAGGGAAAATTTAAAGAAAATCGATCAGGTGGTTTATGCTGCTCTGTCTGAAAGCAAGATTTTATAGAGGAGAGAAGCTGAGCTCTGTGGTATATAGGGTTATATGATAGAGGAGAGAAGCTGAGCTCTGTGATATATAGGGTTATATGATAGAGGAGAGGAGCTCAGATATGTGATAAATAGGGTTATATGATAGAGGAGAGGAGCTGAGCTCTGTGATATATTGGGTTATATGATAGAGGAGAGAAGCTGAGCTCTGTGATATATAGGGTTATAGGATAGAGGAGAGAAGCTGAGCTCTGTGGTATATAGGTTTATGTAATTTTGAGTCGAAAACAGAGAAAATACAAAAGAGAAAGTGAAAGTCACTCCACCCACATACAGTGATTGACAGCTTTCGCTGTCTCTATGTGTGTGCAGAACAAATTGTCAATCACTGTATACTGGGGGATGTGTGTGGTGGTGAGGGGGAAATCAACCAGACTTTAATTTTCTGTTTCAACATTTACTATACTTTTTACTCATAAATCCTGCTTCAAATCATAAAACCCTATACATTACTGAGCTCAGCTACTCTCCTCTATCATATAACCCTATAGATCACAGAGCTCAGCTTCTCTCTCATATAACCCTATATATCACAGAGCTCAGCTCCTCTTCTCTATCATATAACCCTATATATCACAGAACTCAGCTTCTCTCCTCTATCATATAAACCTATATATCACAGAGCTCAGCTTCTCTCCATATCATATAAACCTATATCTCACAGAACTCAGCTTCTCTCCTCTCTCATATAATCCTATATATCACAGAGCTCAGCTCCTCTCCCCCTCTATCATATAACCCTATATATCACAGAGCTCAGCTCCTCTCCCTTTATCACATAACCCTATATATCACAGAGCTCAGCTTCTCTCCTCTATCATATAACCCTATATATCACAGAGCTCAGCTCCTCTCCTCTATCCTATAAACCTATATTTCACAGAGCTCAGCTCCTCTCCTCTATCGTATAACCTTATATATCACAGAGCTCAGCTCCTTTCCTCTATCCTATAAACCTATATTTCACAGAGCTCAGCTCCTCTCCTCTATCGTATAACCTTATATATCACAGAGCTCAGCTTCACTCATCTATTATATAACACTATAACTTAAAGAGCTCAGCTGCTCTCCTCTATCATATAACCCTATATATCAGAGCTCAGCTTCTCTCCTCTATCACATAATCCTATATATCACAGAGCTCAGCTCCTCTCCTCTATCATATAACCCTATATATCAGATCTCAGCTCCTCTCCTCTATCCTATAATCCTATATATGCCATAACTCAGCTCCTCTCCTCTATCCTACAACCCTATATATCACAGAGCTCAGCTCCTCTCCCTCTATCACATTCTGCTCTCAGATAGGGCAGCATAAACCACCTGACAGGTTCCCTTAAGGTGATGTAGTATGAACACACACCTCCTAGTCCAGGACCTCATCCTCACAACCTTTCACTAGGACATCCTGTTACCCACAGTGAGGGCTGTTACCTGTGTCCTGTGATGGTCCTCTGCTGCACCGCTGATTCTTCTGAGTTTGCCTTTGTGTCCTGCTGTTAAATATGGGGTCACATGTCATCCTGGGGATCTGAATGTAGAAAGGTGAATGTGAGATCACATTTTATCCTGCACAGTCACTAAAGGGGTTCACAACGGAATTATTAGTGATGATATTGCTAGGATATGCAACCTCTTCCTCCTGGCGGGGGTCCTCCTGTTGAGAGCCTCATGATCCACATGTTTGCAGCTGCCAAAAGGCTCAGCTTTCCCCCTTTATTTAAAAACCCTATTATTACTGTGTATATCCCCCTTTTCAAAAACCCTTTTTAAAACTGGACTCCAAAAATGCTACCGGGACTTAAAAAAAATTGTTTCAGGTAGGTCCTTTCCCCCTTTGATTCCCTTTTAAAAACAAAAGACCCCCCCCAAAAAAAAAACCATAACCCTTTTTTGAACAAACAAAGATGGTCCCTTAACAAATAACCATAATCCAGGCTCCCGGGGTTTTTCCCCCCCCTGAAATTTTAGGGGCCCCTATATAAACCAAAAAGTCAAATTTCCTCAATCCTATTCCCTATATAAGAGGGATTTCCTTTTCCCATATAAACGTTATTTCAACCCCCCGACCTAAACCCTTTCCTCAAAATATATCGCTATATATCAAAAGATCTTTTTAGCTCCCCTCCCCTATCATTTAAAAAAGTAAAAATTTTGACTTTTAAAAAATACTTTTTGTTCTAATTATAACCCCTTAATTTTGTGGGGGACTTTGTTTTATAATAAACTTCTGATCTTCCCCATTTGGGAACATAAACCCAACTGGGGGGGGGGTTCCTTTTAATTGAGTAGTATGAAACAAAACCCCCTTTGTTCCAGGATCACCTCCCAATTTTCAAATAAATGAAATTTTGTTTTTCCCCCGTTGGGGGGGCCCCCCGGGGTTTCCTGTTGGGGGTTTTGAGGGGGATTGAGAGGGTTTTTATTTGTTTTGTCTCCCGTTTAATTTTGGGTTTCCCTTTATCCTGGGGGTTTTTTTTAAAAATTTTTATAAGGGTGTTTTGGTCCCCCCCCGTTTTTATTTTAAAAATAAAATTTTAAAGGGGTTATTTTTTGGAAAATTTTTTAGTTTTTTTGAAAAATAAATTTTTTGGGGGTTGGGGGCCCTTTTCCACCCTGGGGGGGTCCCCCTTTTTGAGAGCCTCCCTGGGCCACATGTTTGGGAGGCCTTTCCCCTGTATAAAACCGTAACTTAGCCTTACCCACTAGAACGTGTTGTGGGCATCAGCAAGATTTGTTTTTTGGGTTTGGTAAGGAAAGGTCCCCAAAAATCAGACCCCTTCCCCTGATCAAAAAGTTGTGGAACTTTCCAAACAATTTTTCTATTTAAACCCTTTTAAAAAGGGGTTTCCACTACAAGGATTGCCTTTCTGATTTTTATGTTAAAAATCTTTGCAAAAAAAAATTTACTTTCCCAAAAAGTTTTCCAATTAGGCTAGGGTTACCGGCTTAACTGCGGGGGAAAAATTTGCCCCGCAGTTCCCGTGTGGGGGGGGGGGGGGGGGGCGGGGCGGGGGATGGGAAAACGGGGGGCCGGGGAAAATTCGCCCGGGCCCCTAGACGACCCCTTGCTACGGGGCGTATTTTCCCCCTTTGAAAGTGGGGGCATGTCAAATTTTCCCCCCCTCGGCGTAAATTTGCCGGGGGGAGGAGGAAACTTTTAAAGCATAGTTCTCCCTTTAAAAACTGGGGCATTTTCCCTAGTTTTGGGCGGATTCAGCCGGGAATTGGCGCACTCTGGGGGCTAATTACGGAAGTTGAATTAAAATCCAGAATTTAAACCGTTGAACAAAGGTCTAAAAGTTTTTACCTTTGTTTCCCAGATATCCCCCCTTGTATGGGGGCAATTAGCTCCTCCCGGTTTACAAAAGCTACAGACCTTTTTTAAAATTCCCCCTGATAGACTTTTCAGCCCCTGGTTTGCATAGTACAGACCTGTTTTAAAACTCACATGATAAGGGTGCCAGCAAATGGTTTTCTATAGTACAGACCTTTTTTTAATTTTAACTGATTTGGCTTTCCCCCCCCCCCCCCTGGTTTTCTATAGCCCAACGACCTGTTCCAAACCACGGGTAGGGGCCGGACTGGTTTGCAAAAGCTACAGCCTGTTCCCCAAAACTCAAAGGGAAAGGGTGCCCGCAAGGTTCCCATAGCTACAGAACCGTTCCAAACTCACATGAAAGGCTGCCCCACTGGTTTTTGGCATAAGGGTACCCGACCGTTCAAAACCCCCTTAAGGCCCGCCCCGCACTGGGTTGGGTATTAAAACTACAGACCTGGTTTGATTTTCTCCTGCAAAGGGGGCCCGCAGGTTTTCTATAGGGTACAAACCCGGTTCTAAGAAACCGTAGAAGCCATAAACACCCCCTGAATTTCAAAATGAAACCAAGGGGAAAACCCGGACAAGGGTTTAAATGAATCAATGTAGTTGGAAAAACAACCCCCCTTTAAAGGGGACCTTCACGATAAAATAAAAAAACCCCCCTGTTTTTTTCCTGCAATTTGGTTTGGGGATTGTACAAGCCCCACCCCTTACATGGGTGTTCCACAGCAGATCAGAGGTGGGGCTAAAATTTTCCAGAATCGGAAGAGAATTTGGGTTTGGGAAGGGATGGTTTTTACCTTTCAGTTTACCCTTTAGCTGGGACCTTTAACCCCCATCATACACATGCGTGCTCAACTCAGCCGAGCCTCCACGTTTTTAATGGGAAGAGGGAAATCTCCTGTGGGAAAAAGGGTCGGGTAAAACTATAAAATTCCCAAAAAGCCGAAACCTTCTTTCCCTTTTTGGGTACAGTCAGGACCCACCTTACACATTGAAAAGGGGCGACCGAAATCCAACGATTCAAAAAGATAAGTGGGCCACCTTTAAAAGGGGTTGTCTCACTACAAATTTATTCGTCCCGTTTTCTTTGGGGTTTTTTAATTTTTAATTCAGGGGGCCGTGTTTTCTGGGGTTTCCCCCTAGGCTGCAGTGAAGCCCGGTCTGTAGCTATAGGGAACCAAGGGGCTGGCAGCCTTTCAGGAGAAAAATTTAAAACAGTTTTTTGTAAAAGCCTCTTATTAAAAGGATTTTTAAAAGGGTTTTGGGAAGGCCCCTTGGCAATAAAGATTTAAACAGGGGGGCTTTAGCTTAGAAAAGCCCTTAGGCCAAAAACCCAAAAGGCTGGCAACCTGTGGGCCTTAAAGGAAAAATTGAACCCGGTTTTTGTAACTATAAACGGGCCCGAAAGGGGCCCGATGCAAACCCCCCATAATAAGGGGGCCCGGGAAACCAGTTTCCCTGATTTTCCCAAAAATTAAACAGAAAAAACAGGGGTGGGTAGGAATGAATTTTAAAGTTGTGAGACAAGCCCCTTTAAAAGAAAAAAACTTTTTCCCCGAAAATTTTTAAAAAAATGTGGGGTTTAAACCCTAAAAAAACCTGAGTTTTAAAAAATAAAGGGCTTTGCTGAAGGCACCCCTTCCCCTTTTTAAAAAGGGGGTTTTCTCCCCTAAAAAGGGAAATTTCTGCCCTTTTTTTGGGTTTTTAAAAATCTTGCAAAAAATTTTGCCCAAAATTGTCCAATTTAAAAAGGGGGTTTCCCCCCCCTAAAACCCTTTTAGATACCCCCCTTTTTAGGTCTTCATCGCTTTAGGTCCCATAGTTTAAAAAACCCCGTTCAAGGTCTCTCATGATAGGCTCCCGCACTGGTTTCAAAAAGCTACAAGGGCCTGTTTTGGGTTCTCCTAAAAAAGTGAAACCCAAAAACAGGAAATGAGGTAAGGGGTAATCAATGTATGAGAAACCCCTTTAAGGGGGTCATACAAAATCAGATTTTTAAATGTCCACCCGGGGTTTTTTAAAAATGCAACGAAAATGTTTCCCCCGCGGGGAAAAACCCCCCAAAGAGGCGAATCGCTCTATAATCTCCTGCAGGCAAAAAGGGCCCAAAAACCCCAAATGCACATCCCCGATCTTCCCGGTTCTGAGTCTGTGGGAAACCAAAGGGCCAAAAAACATGGGCAGAGCTATAGGAATGTAACTATTCCGAAACCCGGGGTTCCCAAATTTAGGGGCTCTGTAAAGGCCTTTTGGGAGTAACCCAACTGTTCCCCCTTTTTATTTTCGGGGGTGTCTTTTCCCGACGTTTTTGTAAATGTGAAAACCCG
Organism: Phyllomedusa bahiana; assembly: GCA_025379985.1. Classification (NCBI taxonomy): domain Eukaryota; kingdom Metazoa; phylum Chordata; class Amphibia; order Anura; family Hylidae; genus Phyllomedusa; species Phyllomedusa bahiana. Next base: position 61,864 of record JAODAL010003970.1, read on the forward strand.
GGCTATGATTACTCTTCAAAGGATATCATTGTGTGAGATTTTCTGATGTGTTGCAGTCCCTTTGTACTAAGCTACTAGTAAGTAAGTACATCAGAAAACGAGCCTCGGGATGTGTCGCTGCAGTGAAGGAAGCCAAGGCAGCAGATTAGCCCTTACCCTGGAGGTGCCTGGAAACTGGGTCTTCTACAAAGAAAGCTGCATGCACAGAAAGTCCCACTTTTTTCCACAATAAACCGCCTGCTGCAAAGTGTCTCTTACAAATGTAAAAAAAAAAAAAAAGGTCTAATCAAAAATAAAAATCTCCCCCAAATATGTCCTAGAAGTTACATACATAGTAAATCAAGGTATAACTAGCCAAAAAAGGTTTACCCCCTGTTAAGACCCCCGTCTGTGGGGGGTCCATTGGTCTTCACAAATAGCTTGGAGCTGAATCTGTATGGGCAATTGTGATCTAGCTCAAAAGAGGCAATGTTCCTCATTAGGGAGCGGCACCATGTAGGTGTGTAGAGACTTACATGTTACGGTCGCTCCACTGAAATTGAAATATATTCAAATCAGCTCAAGGGAAAAGGCCTCTGTGCCACCTATTGGATATAGTGTGCTTCAAGTCACATCCGACTCACTGAGCCTTGTAATATGATTGAGAGCAAAGCCAAACCAGAAATTCATCTGCAGACAGATGATTTGGGCAGTTTGCCCCTCATCAGTGCAGAGTACAGTACTGGTTGGCTAGGTGAGAGGCTCTGAATAGTACATAGGGTTACATTATCTTTAAAGGGAGGACACAGTCGGGGTTTGTGGGGAGTTTTTAAAGGGGGTTTTGCCATGAGTGGGAAACCCCACCACCACTCCATTTATGGATTTCCGAGACACCCGATGGGTCTTAGCTCTGCCGAATCCCATAGAACAGAACAGAGAGTCGAGCGCAAGCACGACTGACTCCCCGGGGTTTTGCCGGAGAGATTGGGGCCCGGGTCGGTGGGGGCCCCCAGAGTTGCCCTCATAGGGACAAGGTTTTTTTGGTAATTAAGGTTTTTCTTTTTAAAGCGGTTATCCCACCATAGATATGTCTGATTGCTGGAAGTCCTACTATTGCTAAAATGCTCAGGGGCTAATGGATTGTTCTCAAGAGATACTTTCTTCTAGAGGAGAGCAATGCTGTAAACTTCTTTCTCTTCAAGAAATATTAGGAAAAGCGGGGGCTGTGAACTAGACCTTTTAATGCTATTGAGGTAGAGGAGCAATCCCCATACATGATGGCTCTCCCCCATTATGGGCCCTCTTGGGCTCATTAGCATGTATCCAGCCCCATATTGGACCCTGGGGACCCATTTAGTGGACGCTTGAGTTCAGCATTGATGTATCTGAAGAGGCCTGTCCTACTTACATGCTCCTTTCGCCTGTACATGAGAGACTACATCAAACCCAGACTCATCTTCGGTCAGAATACGGCTTGGTAAATGGTAAAAGAGGTGGTTAAACAGGCCTCATAGAGAACTTTTGGAATGGCCCAGTTCCGTATATAAAGGGTTAATGCCCAGAAAATTCCCCGGTGGTGTCAGGGTGAAGGACATCTCAATGTAGATGTTTACAGCGGTTTCAGCACAACGTGCCACATGAGTCCACCCGTCACATGTTCATCAGCCCATTCCCCCATGAAACACCAGGTAATGGCTTATATAAAGGACGGCCGTGCCGATTCAGCATGTAAATAATTACCTTTCCTGTACAATTACATATTTCCCTGCGATAACGTCCCCTGGGCATGGAGGCACGCGGGCACAGCTGTGTATTCATCAGATCTAGCCATTGGCTGCAAATTACATGTATATATTCTGCCTGCACAATCGTCATCTTCTAACTAATCCGGAAAACAAATATATCACATAGCCTTGTACTTTCTGGTAGCTATTTGGGAAAAAATTCCATGGTGGTTTCCCAAAAAGCTGTGGGGTTTTTTTCGGGGTCTGGTAGCCCAATTCCCAGCCAAATTTTCTAGCATTGCGTTAACTCTTCCTGGAAATTCATTTTTTAATAGAGAATCAGTGAAGATTTAGCGAAAGGGACTTGAAGTGCGGATTGGGCAGAATGAATGTCATTTCAAGGGTATGAATAGTTTTTGAGGGTTCCAGCGATCACATCCTGACAGGATCGGGTGCAAGAGGGAACTGGTAGGGGCTACATTCATATCACTTAGTGATGAGCCCAGGATGTGTCAGTGGGTACGCTTACTCATGTGTGCCCAAGATATAAATCATATGTGCCCGTATGAACACCTGAGGGTATGCTGCACTGGTCTCCACTGATGGTATACTTACAGATATGTGCCAGGTTATAGCGTTTGTGTGCCCCAGGAGTCAGAACAGTGGCGGAACTACCTCATAACGTCCGGGACCTCTGTCCCAAACATTCAGAGGCAGATGCCCTTGCTTCCTGTGACTGCGCAGTCTTAGCAGACCAGAGCGCCACCGGCCTATTCAGCCTGGTAGGCCTAAAGCCTTAAGCCTACCAAGCGTCGGCCTCTAGTGCTGAAGAAGGCGGCGTGATGATGTCTATGCCGGGTTTCATTGGGAGAAGCTAACTGGAGCTATACATACCACCTACCTAACCGGAAAAATAAACCCGACCTACCTAAGGGGCCATACATACACCTACCCAACCGGGGCCCTACCTGCAGCCAACCTAACTGGAGCCATACATACCACCTACCTAACTGGGACCATACCTGCACCTACCTAACCGGAGCCATACATACCACCTTTAAAGGGACCATACCTGGGTTTCCTAACTGGAGCCTTTCTACCACCACCAAAAGGGGCCATACTGCGCCCACCTAACTGGAGCTACAACCCCTACCTAAAACCGGGGGCCATCCCCAGCCTACCTAACTGGAGCCATACATACCACCTACCTAACCGGGACCATACCTGCAGCCTACCTAACTGGAGCCCCTACATTTCACCACCTTTAACCCCGGGCCATCCCGCAGCCAACCCAACTGGGGATCTACCCCTATAACCGGGCCTACCGCGCCTACCTAACTGGGGCCTACATACCCCCTACCAAAAGGGACCATATGCACCTACCTAACTGGAAAACCATACTTACCAAACCCAACGGGACCATACCTGCAGCCTACCTAATGGGGCCCCTACATCACCTACCTAACGGGGGCCCCCATACCCTGGGGTCCTAACCTTAACTGGAGCATAAACCACCTACTTAACGGGACCATACCGCGCCAAACCCAACTGGAGCCATAATCCAACCTAACGGGACCATACCCGCACCACCTAACTGGACCCCACAATCACCCCACCTAACGAAACCCTCCTGCAGCAAAATAAAAGGAGCAAAACATTTTCCCCCCTAAAGGGGGCCATCCTGCAGCCACCTAATTTTGGAGCAAACTACCACCTACCTAACGGAAACCCTCCCGCAGCAAACCAACTGGAAAACCAAACATACCACCTACTAAACCCGGGGCCATACTTACCTACCTAACGGAGCCTACAACCCCTACCTAACCAGGACCATACCTGCAGCCTACCTAACTGGAGCCATACATACCACCTACCTAACCGGGACCATACCTGCAGCCTACCTAACTGGAGCCATACATACCACCTACCTAACCGGGACCATACCTGCAGCCTACCTAACTGGAGCCATACATACCACCTACCTAACCGGGACCATACCTTCAGCCCCACCCTAACTGGAGCCATACACATCACCTACTTAACTGGGACCATACCTGCAGCCAACCTAACTGGAGCCATAGATACCACCTACCTAACTGGGACCATACCTGCACTCTACCTAACTGGAGCCATACATACCACCTACCTAACCGGGACCATACCTGCAGCCTACCTAACTGGAGCCATACATACCACCTACCTAACCGGGACCATACCTGCAGCCTACCTAACTGGAGCCATACACATCACCTACCTAACCAGGACCATACCTGCAGCCTATCTAATGTTGGTAAGCATTTTTGTTTTTACCCAGTAACTCATAACGTTATCCAAAGTACTGGAAAGCTGTCTGAAGGATCTGCGCGGTGGCAACAAAAGTTTGCTATGGGGCCCAGGCTTCTGAAGTTACGCCCCTGGGTCAGGGTATGCTGCACTGGTGTCTGCTGTGGGTATACTCACTCATGTGTTCCCAGGATATGTCAATGGGTATACTTATTGAGGTATGGCAGGATATAGCTCATGTGCCCTAGTCTTAAAGTATGCTCAAATGGGTCCATGTGGTTACCACTCCATGTGGCCCAGATATGTCTATAGGTATACTGACTCTTGTTGTCAGGAATTGCCACAATCCCATCGGATTCCTCAGGTATGGGTTTCACTGTTGTCTACTGTAGGTATACTCACTTATGTGTGCCCAGGATATGTCAATGGGTACACTTACTCTGTTGTGAAAGGTAAGCCATGGCCATCAGTTCCTGAGAGTATGCTGCACTGGCTCACTGAGGGATACTACTTATTCACCGAAACATCTCATATTTCCCTCATGGGTCAGAGTATGTTTTACTGGTGTCCACGGTGGGTATAATCATACATGTGTACCCAGGATATAGCTGTCACTCACGTGTGCCAAGCAGGTCTCCTCAGGGTATGCTACATTGGCATCTCCTGTGGCTTTAAGCGTGTTGGCCCAAAATGTCTACGGTAGTCCTTTAAATGTGCCAAGGATAAGCTGACTACAGTCCCCTCATGATGCTCCCCAGTACCTCAGGTACGCACCACTTGTGTCTCATGTGAGAACACTCATTTGTGTCCAGGATAGGTTCATGCATATTTGCCCAGGATAGTTTTTGGGCATGTTCATGCATATTTTCCCTGGAAATGTTAAGTGTATGCTCATGCATGTATGCAGGGTATGTTTATAGGTACACTTACTTATGTATGCCCAGGAAATGTCTATGGGTAAACTTACTCAGGTGTGGCTGGATATTACAATGAGTATAAATCACTCATATGTGCCCCATAGGTATCTTCAGGGTATGCGCCACTAGGGTCCCCTGTAGGTACTGCAGTGGGACGTATCTCTGTGATATGCAATCACTTTATACTCAGTAAGGGGTCGCACTCTGGGACCTCTATGTGAACACTCCTATATGCCAGGCTATAGCTATGACTACAATTACCCATCTGGACCCCATGGACCATCTCCGTGTAGTCTGCACTGCTGTCCACTGTGGGTATACTCACTCAGGTCTGCCCATGATATAACATCTCTATGTATACTTACATACTTACTCATGTTGCCAGGGTATTGCTCATGTGTGGGGCATACCTACTGATCATGGGGATGAAGGGGCTTCACCATTTTTCCCTGAAGCTGCAGCCTATCTGCATTAAAGTAAATACTACCGGCTGCAGTCCCTGCATGTGGGGTGGCCAAAAGTGGCACTGTTCAGGACAAAACAGGACGGGTGGGGTTCCCAATTGATCATAAAGTGATTGCCTGAATAGGTTTTCACACTATGAGATGAGAATAGCCCTTTAATTTAAAGAAAAACCCTAAAATACTGTTACATAAACCTGGAGGTGTTGTACGTAGCAACCAAGAAGATGCCTGCTGACCTCCATCGTGTGACGGCTGGAAAATAAAAGCTCCGATAGGACTCGTTCTCTAATGCGGGTCCCCTGAGGTCCCCCCGCACAGGGTTTGGCATCACCCTTTTTTTTGGCACGGGGAGACTTTGCTTTTTTATAAAACCCGTTTAAAGCTTAAAACCAATGAGGGGGCACCACGCGTTTCACACCTCACTGGTTTACAGTGTATGGATAGGACGCCTTCTTGTAGTAATAGCCTCCATTTCCCCACACTGTGTTTTCCCGGGTGGAAATTTTTTTAAAAAAGGGGGCCAATCTAAAAATTTAAAGAGAGTCAGCCCGGCTTTTTTGGATGGACCCCGGGAAAGGGATTTTAGGAAAAAGAAGAAAAAAAATCTTTTTCCTTTTTTCTGCTTCTAGAACAATGGATTTGGTATCGCAGAAAAGGGCCGTCGGGGAAAAAAGCGTTTTAAATCTCGCCAACGGGCACCGGGGTAAGAGGTGGAACCTGGAAAAAAAGGGTGGAATGATCGGGGAACCCAACACTACATTGTGAAGCAATTGGGGATTCATCCCCTAGGGAAAATACTAAAACCCATTTTACTGAAGGAATCCCCCTACCCAATCCCCTTCATTCTGCTTGTTCTATGGGGGGACGATGCCTGGTACCCTATAGATGCCGGGTTATTTTTAACAAAACTACCCTCCCAATGTTTGGGACGGGTTGGGGGGGAGGAAAACCCTTTATATCCCAGCTGCCAATGAAAGTGAAAGCCTGGTGCAGTAGAGTGGATGTGGCAAGCTAAGCATTGGTCTTACCACCCTATGCCATCAAAGAGGTTCTCCAGTTTAGAAAACCTATTTTTTTAATCTTTTTTTTTTTCATTTTTCTTTTTTTTATCTAGAAAACCCATTTTTATTTTTTTAAAAAATTTTTTTTCCCTTTTCAAACCATAAAAAAAATTTGGTTTTGGGAAAAAAAACCCCCCCCCCCCAAAAAAAAAAAAAAAAAAAAAAAAAAAACCAAAAAAATTTTCCACCAACAAAAAGAAAAATTTAAAGAAAAAATTTTATCCCAAATAAGTAACCCAATAAAGGGCATTTTTTTTCCCAAAATATCGGGAAAAATTTGGGCGGGGAACCCAACAGAAGATTTTCCTGGGTCATGGATTTTTTTACACAATGAAAAAAGAAAAAAAAAAATGGGGCCCCTCCCCCTGGTGCCCAAATTTCCGCTCTCCCGGGCCCAAAATGAAGAGCATTTACGGGACATGTAGTACTGCACTGTACTGTAGAAAAAGGTACTATATAAAAAACCCAATCACTGTTGCACCTCACAAATTTAACATGAAAGGGAGCGTACAGGACATGAAAGTAATGCACTTTACGTAAAAGGGGGTTTTTAAAACCCCACCAATCACTGCATGCCCCCAAAATAATCATGTAAGACGTACAGGAAAAGAAAATTTACCGCACTGTACGTATGGGCGCAAAAAAACCCAACCAATCACTGCATGAAACTCACTTTTTATTTTTAAAGCAGAAAAGGGAAACATTATACTCCCCAATTACTGTAGAGAGGTGCTATAAAACCAACCAATCACTGAAAGCACCCATAATACAGGTAAGGGCATTTCCGGGGACATTAGTACCCGCACTGTAGGGGAAGAGGTCTTAACCCCCTATCACTGCATGCACCTCACAAAATCCCATGAAAAGAGCAGTACAGAAAAAGGTAGCTTTTACCACCCCCTCCATTCTGTTCTATGGGAGTTTCCAGTACAGGGGAGCGCTTTGTACGGTTGTAGTCCTCCCATAGAACAGAATGGAAAGTTGTGTACAAGTGCAACCAGTCTCCCATTCTAACCCAAAATTTTTCCCTTGGGCCTTTTCCCTCAAAAAATTTTGAGGGGTTCCAAAGGTGGGACCCGCACCTATGATACTTTGATGGCCAACCCAAAAACCCGATTTTGGCATCAGGGGGAAATTTTCCCAAATGCCAGTTTTTGGGTCTTTTTGTGCCAAAACCCTTTTGACGCCTTTTTTTTGATGTAAATGAAGTGAAAAACCAAAACTGGGCGAAAATTTAAGCCGGGCACGACCCCTTTGTAAAGCGCCTAACAATGATCCCGCGTGGGGCCTCCCCATAACGAAAGGGTTTTATTGGGCACTTTAAATTTAACATAGTAATGAATTTTAATGTGTCCCCCGTTGTGCAATGCCCCTCATAGCCGCATTTTTTTACAGGGCCCCATGATATGCAATTTCCGTGTTTTTCCCCAATATCCCTTTTTAAAGGGCCCGCTTTGGGGCAATTTATAAAAGCAGTTGCCCCAAATTTCTGCTCCATTTGAAACTAGAAACCCACTTTTCCCCCCCCTTTTACTTGTTTTTTTGGGACAGTTTCAGACGCTTCTGTGCTGCGTCCGACAAAAAGGGGTGGGGGCCTTTGTAAAAGGGGCGTGGTTTTCCAGGAAAATTTTGGGGGTTAAGTTCGGGCCAAAAAAAGCGCCCAGATTTTGTCGGCGTTTCTGTTGTGAAAGTAAGAAAAACTTTTGTGGGCAAAAGGTTTGACAGACAAATTCTAACCTGCACCAATTTAAACAACCCCGAAGGGTAAATGTGGCGCATTAAAAAAAATGTCAAATCAACTTTTACACGTCTAAAAAATTTAAGGGCACTATGAAAATCTGCCCTTATGTTTGCTATTTAAAGATACCGGGCACCAAATTTTTTAGAAAGGGCAAACTTTCTGGCCCATTTTTTAAAACTGATTTAAACCCCGCCTAAAAAAAAGGGCCCCCCGGCCGGGCAGAAAATTTTCCCGGGCTTGGCGTCATTGTCTTTATCGAGGCAAACGGGGATGTTTAGAATAAGACACAATCAGCGGCAGCAGAGCACAGGACTCAAAAAACTTGAACTGCAAGTAAACGAAGAAAAAAAAAAACCCAGAGGCAGAAATGGAAAAGAAACCCACTGGGGGAGGAGGGTATCACTTTATTAGTTTCTCGCAACAGCAAATTTTTAATTACAATTTTGACCTGGACAACCTCTTTAAATATACTGTAGACATCTCGCTAAGACCAGAGACTGTTGTAGCTCTTGGTTCACACTGCGTTCAGGACCTTCGTTAGGAGTAACCATTGGGATCTCTAAAAACGGTATCGAAGTGGATCCATGGGGGAAAAAAAGGCAACATAATCAAAAAAAAATGATTAAAATCAATAATGAAGAAAATGGTGCTCGCCGGGTTCTTTTTTTTTCCCGGTTTTTGGCCCTTTGTGGTTTTTGGGATGTGCCCCTTTGAGAGGGAAAATTTTGGTCCACACAATTTGAAAAATTTCTCAAACATAAGCACCTTCAATGCCACCAAAAATAGCGCAGTCCATAAAAAAAGCAAAATTTTTGAAAAAGCTTAAAGTTCAAATAGAAGAGCAAACATAGTCAAAAAGAGAATGTTTGCCTTTTGTTTATTTTTGATCCTCCAATTTTTTTTTTAAAATATCCCCAAAAGATACCCCGCAAAAAAAAGGTCCCGAAACTGTGGGGAAACCCGCCCTTATATCCCCCCTCATCCTGGAAAACCTTTTATTAATCAGGGAGTGTCGAAGGCAGGGGATTTATTGGGGGACCCCCAGCTTTTTTGGGAACATTGGTGAAACCCCAGTCGGCTGCAAAACAATCAAATAGGGAAGTAGGGGGAAATAAAAGGGTTTCTCTAGGGTCCCAAATCCTTGGGGCCGCCCCCATCAGGGCGGGTTACTCCATATTAAAAAAATGATAGGGTTTTCTATGGGTGGATTTAGGGAAATTTTTTCCCACATCGGGCTTTTCCTTTTGGGGCCCACAGTATTGGGAAAATATTCTTTTTACCCCCCCCCCTAACCAGCTTGGAAAAAAACAGAAAACCCTGAGTAAAGCTATCTCCTTTTTTTAATTTGTGTGTTCAAACCCCCAAGTAGATGGAGTTTATTTTTACATCACCGGGCCCCTTTAAATTTGGTACACCATGCTAGTAAACGGGTTTTGGGCCCCCCTTTTTCCCTTTAGAAATGCCTCAATTTTTTCGTGGATAGACTCCCCCAAGGTTTGCAACGATTTCCCCCAATTGGTACCCCAAAGGGGGCCCCAAAGGGGTGCCCAAAAAAATATTCCCCACCCAAGACAGCCCCACCACCAAACCTGAACCGTTGTACAAGGGAGGTTTGGGTCCATGCTTTTCATGTTGTTTACGCCAAATTCCCGGGCCCTACCATCCCCAATGGGGCGCTGAAATCGGGGACCCATCAGACCTTTCAACGTTTTTTTCCCAAATTTTTCTGTCCCAATTTTGAGAGCTTGGGCAAATTGGAGCCTCATTTTTCCCGTTTTTTAGCTGAAAGGGGTGGGCCCCGGTGGGGGTTTCTTTCTGCTGTAGGGCCCCTCTGCCCAAAGTTTGCCGAAATGTGCGTTCCCGAGATGCCCCTTCTGCCTACCTTGGGTTTTACCCGGGTGGTATTTGAGCACTGTTGCCCCTTTTTTCACTCGGGAACCCGTCGCCCATTCTTTCCCTTTACCTCTGGCATCAACCAAAGGGATTGCCCCCCCACCAGGAAAAGCCGCTCACTGGATTTTTTTTTTCTTTTTTGGGGCCATTCTCTGTAAAGCCTAGAGGGGGTTGTGCGTGAAAAAACCCCGGAGACAGCAGTTTCCCGAAATACTCAACCAGCCCTTCTGGCACCAACAAAACCATGCCCCGTTTCCCAAAACCCTCAAATCCCCCTTTCTTTTCCCCCTACTGATGCTCGGTTTGGGGAAATGCAGGAGATTGGGCTTGACCAGTCAAAATGGGGCCCAAATGCACTGGGGGTTGGCCCCCCCCCCCCCCAAAGTGATTTCCCGATTAGAAATTAAGTGTTTTAAAGCAGTTGGAAGGTTACCTAATAAAGTGGCCGGGGAGGTATGTATTTGTATTGTTTTATTTGGGCAAATTTGAGTTTTTTTTTAATTTTAAGGGGGGATTTTTTTAATTTTTGGTACATAATTTTTTATATTTAAACTAAAGGTTAAAATTTTATTTTACCAGCTTAAAAAGCAACCTGAAAAAACCCCCCCATTCAGGGTTTTCCTAGAAACCTTCACTAAAATTGCATACTTTTCCCCCACAGAAAAAGTTTGCCTTTCACCCCCCTGTCTCTTTCCCCCTCCCGGGAGATTGTAAGCCCCGCGGGTTGGGCCTCTCCCCCCCTGTCGTGCCAATTTTTTCCTTATTTCCCCCAATCACTGGAAATTTTTTGACTTATGTAATTTTAGGAACCCCCCCGAAAGTACCCGCGCCCTGGAATTCAATGGCCTTTTAAAAAAATAAAATAATAAAAAATAAAAAAAAATAATAATAATATTGGGTTTTTTTTTTTAGCTGTGCATTTTCTACACCCTAAATTTTTATTAATTTTTTGTGTAGGAAGGTAATTTTTTTTACAGGGGGCATTACATACAATACCAATGATACGCTATGCGCCACGATTGCGCAATACGCCTTTTTCAGCACAATGCGCCTTTATAGGCGCCTTATGGGCGACATGTCAGAAAAGAGGCGCTTCCACCCCCAAATTTAAGGCGCAATTTAAAAGAAAGTAAAAAGCGCCCAAAACAAATAAACCTGTCAAAAATCTGGCGTGTGGTCTGCCTTGTATAGCATATGTGAGGTGCCTGATTTAGGCGTAGACCAAAAAAAAGGCGCATTGCATATCATTGCATGCATATCTGATGTGCCTACTTTAGGCACATTCAAAAGTGTCAAATGCGCCTAGTTTTGGTGTACGACAGTTCATTTATATAGAGAATAGGGCGTCAACAGATTTTTGGTGCAAAATACACCCAAAAAATAGTGCAGCCCTAATGGGACATGTCGCCCTAAGTTTACTATGCAAGGTATACCTGACGCCAGATTTTTGAAAGGATTGTACTTTCAGGCGCACTTTACACTGATTAAATGCACCTAAAATCTGCCGCGACGACGCCAATTTTCAGACATGTCGCCCCTAGTGTCTATGATCATTTTAAAAAATCTTCCTCAATAGTAGATATTTTTTCAATAAATATCAAGGCTGACCCTCGACCTTATTCAAGTTTTTAATTTTAACCCGTAGTATTTGAGTTTGACACCCCTGAGGTAGTGAGAGTTAACAAACCCTAGCAACGGCCCCTGCCCTGACAGAGATGCATAAAATCATAGTTTATGGCGAGGACCGAGTGCACTGGTCAAGTAGAGCAATCATGAAAAGAGGTATTACAATCCTTGGAAGCGATACAGGAAAAGCATCAATAATTCAGCTGCTACATACGGAGGGTTTCCAGTAAGTCAGAAAGATGGACTGACAAGGTGGTTAATAATGATCCGCTGCTGTCATCTCCAGTGCGTCATTAAATGTGTAAAATGTTCAGCACTTACCCTCTGCCCATTGTAAATGCTGCGTTTATGACTCAGAAATATTAGAAGGCAAATGATCATCTTAAAAAGTGATATTAATTATCAGGCAGAGGTAAGAGCAGGAGCTCAGAACTGGGGGACCCGGAATGGCGCAGGAAAATGTTGAATTTTTATGAGAATGGCATTACCGTACATATATGCAGCATGCGTAGCTAATACACGTCACATACTGGATACATGTAATATATAATAATGTAATAATAATGCACTATACATGATTCATGATGACCAATGTACGGTGTATGACACCCTGTATTATAATACAGTGTGAATGGAAGGTATCAGAGCAGTGACATCTAGTGATCATCAGTGGAACTGGCCCGTCAGCAGCGTTTACACCATCAATAGCTGCCGGCTGAACGCTCCAGCTATTCCTTCCAATTCCTCCATACACATGCACGCTCGGATACGAAGCTGAGCTCTGTGATATAAAGGGTTATATGATAGAGGGGAGAAGCTGAACTCTGTGAAAATTTTATAGGGAATTTATAAAGGGGATAGATGGGGAGGAAGCTGAGCTCTGTGATATATGGGTTATAATGAGGAGAGGAAGCTGAGCTCTGTGATATATGGGGTTTATAGATAAGGAGAGAAGCTGAGCTCTGTGATTATAGGGTTATATGATAGAGGGAGGAGCTGGCTCTGTGATATATAGGGTTATATGAATAGGGAGAGAGCTGAGCTCTGTGATATATGGGTTATATGATAGAGGAAAGGGCTGAGCTCTGTGATATAAGGGTTATATGATAGGGGAGAAAGCTGAGCTCTGTGATATATAGGGTTATATGATAGAGGAGGGGAAGCTTGACTCTGTGATATATAGGGTTTATATGATAGAGGAAGAGCTAAACTCTGTGATATATAGGGTTATATGATAGAGGAGAGAAGCTGACTCTGTGATATATGGGTTATATGATAGAGGAAGGAGCTGAGCCTGTGATAAAATGGGGTTTTATATGATAGGGGGAAGCTGAGCTCTGTGTAGTTTATATAGGGTTTTTAATATTGAAAAAAAAAAAGCTAGTCGGAAAAAAAAAGGGAGAGAAGCTGAGCTCTGTGATATATAGGGTTTAAAATGATAGGGGGGAGGAGCTGAGCTCTTTGATATATAGGTTTATATGATAGAGGAGAGAAACTGAGCTCTGTTATATATAGGGTTATATGATAGAGGGGAGGAGCGGAGCTCTGTGATATATAGGGTTATATGATAGAGGGAGAGAAGCTGAGCTCTGTGATATATAGGATTATATGATAGGGGGGAAAGAAGCTGAGCTCTGTGATATAAAAGGTTATATGATAGAGGAGGAGAAGCGAGCTCTGTGATAATTGGTTATAAGGGGGTTTTAAAAGGGGATAGAGGGGGAAAAAGGGCAGTACTCTGTGGATATATAGGGTTTATATGTATAGAGGGAGAAGCTGAGCTCTGTGATATATAGGGTTATATGATAGAGGGAGGAGCTGAGCTCTGTGATATTTTGGGGTTATATGATAGAGGGAGAGAAGCTGAGCTCTGTGATATATAGGGTTAATGATAGGGGAGAGAGCTGAACTCTGTGATATATAGGGTTATATGATAGAGAGAGAAGCTGAGCTCTTTGATATATGGGGTTTTATATGATAGAGGAGAGTAGCTGAGCTCTGTGATATATAGGGTTATATGATAGGAGGAGAGAAGCTGAGCTCTGTGATATATAGGGTTATATGATAGAGGAGAGGAACTGAGCTCTGTGATATATACTGTAGGGTTATATGATAGAGGAGAGGAGCTGAGCTCTGTGATATATATTGGGTTATATCAGGCATCCTCAAACTGCGGCCCTCCAGCTGTTGGGAAACTACAACTCCCATCATGCCCACTGTTATAGATTATATAATTGCATGATGGGAGTTGTAGTTTCCCAACAGCTGGAGTGCCGCAGTTTGAGGATGCCTGGGTTATACAGTCATATGAAAAAGTTTGGGCACCCCTATTAATCTTACTTATTTTTAGTTCTAAATATTTGGGTGTTTGCAACAGCCAATTTCAATTTGATATATCTAATAACTAATATTGAAAAATTTTGTGTTAGTACAAAAAACCCTCATTTCAATTTCCGGAAATTATGTGTCCATCTATTATTAGTTATAAATTTAAAGGGGAACCCTAGCTTGTGGGTAATAGGGGGGTTAATAAAGATTTTTGAGGGGGAGAGAACTGAGCTCTGTGATATAAGGGTATATGATAGAGGAGAGGAAACTGAGCTCTGTGATTATAGGGGTTTTATGATAGAGGAAAAGAAGCTGAGCTCTGTGATATATAGGGTTATATGATAGAGGGAAAGGAGCTGAGCTCTATGATATACAGGGTTATATGATAGAGGAGAGAAAAAGTGATGCCTACCCCACCCACACACAGCGATTGACAGTTTGCTCTGTACACACAATGATACATGGAAAGCTGTCAATCACTGTATGTGGGCAGGGTAAGCAGTACTCACTTTCTCTTACGGAGTCATATCAGGATTTACAAAATCTTGCTCCAAACTCTATAAACCCATAGAGCTCAGCTTTCCTTCCTCCATCACATCCTGCTTTCAGTGTAGGATAAACCCCCTGATAGTTTCACTTTAAAGCCCGCTGTGCTTAAACAGAAATTGGGAAAATGCCCAAGTTTTTCAGTGGAAATGTTTAAGAATTATTGCGTAGGGTCAAAGGAAATCTAGGTGGAATATCTGGAGGATCCACGTACCGTACATTGCGTTTTGCACAGGACTGATTCCTTACTGGGCTCTCCAGAGGAACTGGTCCTGAGCTTTACACAGCTGTGGATCATCTGGGCCCAGGAGGTCTAGAAGTTTATGAACAGCATTGATCCTCTGCAGACACAGCACAAGGGGATGGGGGGGAGGCAGGTAGTCACGTGGGCTTAAGAGTGTTGTCCCTGTGGAATATAGAAAATGAATGGGGGTTTTATGGTATTGCATATTTCCAAAAGGGGAAGAGCTGCAATACCAGACACAGCCAATCGTCAAGGTTGGCGCTGCTTGTGAGGAAAAAAAGAAGACCTGTTTTTTTATTAAATAATTTTTATTCACATTTTACAAAATTTTTCAATGAAAAACAATACAAAACAGATAAACAACCCTCCATTCCCTCCTATTTCTCCTATAAGACACAGTCAAAGTTGAATATCATTCATGTTCCCAAAGGGATTACACATTTTTAACTGTGATGCCAAAACATCCTACATCAATAGCATAAATGATAAAATGGCCTAATGCATAGTTTCCCATCGCCTCTGCCAATGTCAAAGACACCAAGTGCAAAACACTCTATCCCTAATTTAATGTAGGGGGAAGCCCCAGGGGTTCCCCCTTTAGGCCAAAATTTTATTAAATTTAGATACGGCATATTTTTTACGACAAATTCTTTTTTTCAAAAGAAATTAACCAATTAACCCCTTAAGCCGAACGCCTGAAAAGTAGTTCATGACCAGAATTTTTTTTTAGTTTTTGCCCCCTTGTTTTCAACAGTTGTAACTTTTTTTTTTTTCAATAGGCGTTGTAGGGGGCCTCGTTTTATTCGGGCCCAAGTTTACTTTAGGGGGGGAAATATTTTTAAGTTCACTTATAAAAAATTGTAGAATTTTTTTCTATTTTTTTTTACACCATTCACATTTCAACTTAATAACTTGTTAATTAATTCTACAGGTTTTTTGGGCGGGGGGATCCTAAATGTGAAGGTTTTTTGTGTGTGAATGTATGCACAATTTTTTTTATTTCTTTTTATTTTTTTTTATTATTTTTTTTTTTTTTTTTTTTTACTTTTTATGTTTTTTTTTTTTTTTTTTTTAAACCCCCATGAAGGGATTTTTTTTTTTACACTTATAATGTATATTTATATTCATATATCTAAAAACATTGTAATCTGTGTCGTCTGACACAGCATGATCGGGGCAGCTCACAGTCTCCCCTGATCGGGCTTCTTAACAGACAGCCGGGGGTATCAGGTCCCCGGGGCTGACTGTGCACCTTCCCCGGGCTCGTAGGTCCCCGGGTGCCTGATACCCACAAAAAGGAAAACCCCTTTTATTGCGCGCGGTGACGAACTGCGGCAATAAAAGGGGGTTAAAGACTGGGGAGCGGAGGTTTCCCCCCTCCCGCACTTGCAGGAGTGCCTGGGAACAGGGGTTTGGGACGACCCCCCTAGCACTGCTGCGGGGACCGGGCACCGCAAACTCCAATGTCTGCAGCGATGTCAAAAGACATCGCTGCAGCAACGACCCGCACCACCAGTCAAAAGACCGTGGGGAGTTGTTAAGAGTTAAAAGGAAGAAAAAAACTGGGGTTTTTTTTACTTACCCCTAAAAACCTTTTTCCGATTATTGGGGGAACCCCACCCTGGGGATAAACCCCCGCCTTTGGAGACTGACCCAGGGGAAACCAAACGTTTTTGTTCCGCCCAGATGGACTACTGATGCCAGGCTAATCAGTTGGTACAAAAGCCGTAGTAGAGAAGATAAACCACTGTCCGATTCCAAGAAGAAAACGTCAATGGAGAATCGGAAAAAAGACAATGATAAAAGGAGGGAGGGACCTGTGCTCCCCCTGAATAATGAGAAAAGGATTTCCCGGGAATCCCCTTTTTTTTCACATCATTTGGGGGCACAGCACCTTGGGGTGCCAAAAAACCCCAAGACAAAAATAACGCAAAAGCTGCTGAAAAAAAACCACGGCCAGGTTTGCATCGGCTGAGCCAAGGTATGGATTTGGTAGAACTATGAACCGAAGCCCAGGTAGCAACCTTGCAGACCTGCGAATTTAACTTGATGAGTTTTACAGGGTTTGACCAGGGGATCTAAAACCCTTTAGACCACAAGGGGGGTAACTGAGAAGCCTGGGGGCCCCGAAACTTTTTTGGGTTGGGGCCCTCCCCCCACGAACATTTACAGGGGTATCTAAAGGATTTTTCTCCCCACAGAGTTTCAAGGATGCTAATGAAATACCCCTGTCACTTCCCGGTTCAGACTGATAATTTTCTTTTTCCCCTGCTTGTAAGCTCTGTGCTGTCTGGCTTTCAGTTGCTAATTAGATCGATTATTCTCAAACTACTAAAAGGATTTCTTATTGATCCCTCAAACAAAAGCCCTAATTACAGTTCTGTTTATTTTACATAAATCAAGCTTTTTACTGCCCAGCAGCACTGACACTGCCCTGACCTGTGTGATGACTCGCTCACTGCTATCTCATAGAACAAACAGCAGAGGGAGAATTGTTTACAGGTCAGTTACTGAGGGAACTGAAATAGCCAGGGAGGTCATAAATTCACTTTTATCTCCTTAGGTAAAACAGAGGAACAAAGCAATATATTTGGAAAATGTCTTTATTTTGTGTTCCCTACAATTTGAAAGCTATTCTTTGTAGCGAGACAACCCCTTTAAGTCATGCAGTTACTAGATAATACAAGGAGTGAACACCTCACCATAGATATCCCCATCATACTGCTACCAAACAAATCCATTATACCAGTCTTTAGAGGGACTATATAGGTAGGCAGGGCTGGTAAAATAAGAAATAGCTCACTTACCTCTGTCCACGCTCCCCCGATGCGACACGCTCCAGCCTCTGTGCTCAGCGCGGGCGGCGCAATGATGTGACGTCATTGCGCCGCCCACGTCAGCACTGTGGGCTGGCGCCTGCCTAAGGCCTATTAGGGAGAGTAGCAGAGTGGAGCACCGACGGCGCTCCGTTCTGCTACAATGGGGCAGCGCTGCCTTTGAACGATCGGGCCGGAGCAGGATGCCCCGGGCCCCGCTTCTTCGCACCCACCCCCAGTGAACTGTTATGTTTACTGTCAGCAGGCACAGAAGCGGCATTTCCGGGGCAGCAGACGTGGTAGCTGCTACGTCTGCTACCCCGGTAGTTACGCCACTGAGACCACAATTTATTCAATTTAGATACGGCATCTTTATTACAATAAATTCCTTTTTCCAAAGAAATTAACCAATTAACCTTTTTTAGAAATTCAACAACCTTAGGTGGGTCGGCATCAAGTCATCTCTGGGCAATTACTTTCCTTGTCATAAAAAGTATTCAAGCCTTGTCTATCTTCTCATTAAACTCCAACGCTAATTTTTCTACATGGCCTAAAATACAGGTCAAAGGTGTGCGCTCCAAAGAAATAGATAAAACTTCTTCAACACTTCTAATGACATTTTCCTAATAATGTCCCAGTTTCGGACAACGCCACATCATATGCAAGAGTGGTTGGATGTACACTCACCGGCCACTCTATTAGGTACTTTATTAGGTACACCCCGTCCAACTGCTCGTTAACATTAATTACTAATCAGCCAATCACATGACGGCAACTCAGTGCATTTAGGCATGTAGACATGGTCAGACAATCTCCTGCAGTTCAAACCGACATCAGTTTTGGGGAAGAAAGGTGATTTGAGTGCCTTTGAACGTGGCATGGTTGTTGGTTTCCAGAAGGGCTGGTCTGAGTATTTTAGAACTGCTGATCTCCTGGGATTTTCACGCACAACCATCTCTAGGTTTACAGAGAATGGTCCGAAAAAGAAAAAAAAAAAACCAGTGAGCGGGCAGTCCTGGGGCGGAAATGCCTTGTTGATGCCAGAGGTCAAAGGACAATGGGCAGACTGGTTCGAGCTGATAGAAAGGCAACAGTGACTCAAATAGCCACCCGTTACAACCAAGGTAGGCAGAAGAGCATCTCTGAAGCACAGTACGGCGAACTTTGAGGCAGATGGGCTACAGCAGCAGAAGACCCCACCGGGTTTTCCACTCCTTTCAGCTAAGAACAGGAAACTGAGGCTCCAATTTGCCCAAGCTCATGAAATTGGACAGTAGAAGATTGGAAAAAAACGTTGCCTGGTCTGATGAGTCTCGATTTCTGCTGCGACATTCGGATGGTAGGGTCAGGGTTTTGGCTGTCAACAACATGAAAGCATTGGATCCATCCTGCCTTGTATCAACGGTTCAGGCTGGTGGTGGTGGTGTCATGGGGTGGGGAATATGTTCGGGGCACTCTTTGGGCCCTTGGGTAACAATTGAGCATCGTTGCAACACCTTGTGGAATCTATGCCACGAAGAATTGATGCAGTTCTGAAGGCAAAAGGGGGTCCAACCCGTTACTAGCATGGTGTACCTAATAAAGTGGCCGGTGAGTGTATGTTGTACTTATTGCACAATGGGAAAAAAAACCCCTTTCATTCCAATCTTATATAAAAACGGAGGCGTACGATACACCCTATGCAACACATATATTTGAGAAAAGCGGGAGATTTTGGGTAGCGCATGTAGTATTTCATCAAAAGTTCCTGGTTCACCCTTCCACCTAGCACGAAAAGATATCGGAAAGTTGGATAGGTATTTTTGTAATAAATATGAATACAGAAAAAATATTAAACCTGTGCATTGTGTTCTATTTTGTACCCTTGTCTTTGTAATCTTAAGAAAAACCTTCACCTGTTCACTAACGACCGATTACCAAACATGCTCAGCCAGGGGTGCCAACAGGGCAGTACGGGCAGTACTTATGTCAGAGGCCCTAATCAAAAAGGGGCCCACTGATATGTTAAAAAATAGGAACTAGTAATGGGTGGAGATCCCATTTGATTTGGCTGTATGGGGCCCTGAAACGGTTAATAGATGACTGATGGCAGCCTTGTGCTCAGCCCAAGTGAACAATATATGGTAATCCTTCGTGAAGCAAAGGCTTATGCCAGAGGCCTAATTTGGGCCCTCAAAGAGGTGTTCCCATCCTGCACTTTGTTTTTTTTTTAAGACGTGCTTCTTAACACCAAAGTGCCACACAAAAAAAGTGAATTGAGGATACGGTCTATTGCAGATCCATATTAAAAAGTAATGGGCCCCCTCAAACCTGGAACAAAATGCTTCCCCGCTGGACCAAAAGATACCTGCACGAGGTCACAAAGTCGGTGACCTCCCAAGCAGATAGGGGTCTAAATTGCTCCCTTGCCGGGCCATAAGGCACCTACATAAGGTTACAAAATCAATGAACTCCACCAACCAAAGCGGATAGAGCTCCAAATACTTTCCCCCGGCATCAGAATGGGTTGTCAATGCAAACTTCAACCGGGGTGCCATCTAGGTGACCACTCCGTAGAGTGCCGTGGTTTTCAGGAGAGAAAAGAACCAAATGGCCACACACTCTTTAAAAGGGTACCACATCCTTCGATCCAAATACAGAAAAGTGACACAACAGAACACATAGTGACGTGAAAATTAAATTAGTGGATGTGCACAGTGATATTGCCCGGACATCTGACCGGAAATGTTAAAAATGTCTCTATTTCCTAGCCAGGAGGCCGGGGAATAAAGACGTGTGGTCAAAGTTAGGTGATAGTTAAAATGCTGTGCAAATGTGCCGTTCACTCAAATGGTGGCGGGAATCCCAAGTGAGTTTTGAGCACCCCAGGGTCGTCAATCCTGCGGCAATTTGCACTTAGGGCTTCAAAATCCCTTGAACCCTTATGGCTTCGATCCTGACTACTAATGGGCCACAACGTAATGCAGCCACATTCGCCAACATCCTCAGTGTGGTTTTCCGTTTGGACACAGTCCCCCTATAGCGATGGGAGACAACACCGCCAAGGAGACTGATAAGAACAGATACTACACTTGATCTTAGCCAAGAGGCCGAGAAGCAATCCTGCACGTTGTTGGCATATCGATAGGCTATGCCCTACAAGTCTGATAGGTGCTGTGCTCTGTTGCAGTCCTCCCACAAAACAGAAAAAAAGAGTTGTGTGGGAAAAAAAAAGGGCGCCCCAATTTTGTTTGAGCCAAAAAATTTTGGGACCCATACCTAAAAAAGGTCTCGGCCCCTATCAGAGTTTGGCAGCAAATCTTATTGATATGCCATTAAAGCGCAAGATGGGAACACCCTTTTGATGCAAACACTGCCTCCACCTATCATAACACCACAAATACTTTTAAAAGGTAGAGGGGCTTTTGGGCCTTCTCAAGCTCCAGGACCTGAAAACAAAAAAATAAAAAAAAAAAAAAAAAAAAATAAAAAAAAAACCAAAAAATAATAAATTACCCCCCTTGCCCGGCTTTTTAGTTGGGGGAAATTTCCATTGATTTTAATGGGTGAGTCTGACCCCTTTATTTGAAAAAATATAACTAAAATATGTAACGGCAGGGAAAATAGAATACCCTTTCGTTCTTTAAAAGTCCATAGTGCAGTAGGAGAGCGGGGAAACCAAAGTCCCATATATGATAGTCTCCCGGCGCCTCGTTTGGCTAACGGCCCCTATGGCGTTAGCGAAACGAGGACCGCCGGGAGAATATCATATATGGACCTTTGGATTCGCTCTCCTACTGCAGTCTTTGGACATTTAAGGAACGCAAAGTAGCTATATCTTTTGCACTGCTCGTTACATATTTTTAGTTATTGTTTCAAATAAAGGACTTTTATCAATTTCTAGCTTGCTATTTCATATTTGGGTTGGTACATGTTAAGGGATTAGGGGGGTCCATTCCTAGCAAGCGAGGGGCAGCAGGGTCTGAGAGGCATATTATCTATATTTGCTATATTGGAAGATTGAGTCCTGACCCCTTCTCCATTCAAAATGGAGAGGTCTCGGGGCTCGTTCTTGAGATAGCTGCAGATCTAAGACGTGGGACCCGTACCTATCTCGCACTGATGACATACACTAGCAATATGCCATCAATGTCTGAAGTGAGACAACCCCTTTAATTGCTCACATGTTTCACTATATTGTTTGAGCCAGACCTGGGCACTGTACAGCCCGCAGACCACATCCGGCTCTCTAACTAGCTCTGACCGGCCCGCGTGAGATTTCCAGACATTACACGCAACTCATTAGTCCCCGACGTCACCATCCGCCGTCCGTTAAGGTCCCTAGTCGATGCTGGTCACCAAGCTATTGACTTGGGACCTTGGCGATCGTCGATGGTGGTGGCCCCGGGGACTAACTGTATGTGCGTCCTCTGGACAGCACAGGCGGCGTGAGAGTGGCATCAGTGTGCCTGATGACGTCACACCACCTGTACAGGACGAAGACTGAGAACAGCTGGAGCTTCAGAGAGTGGGGGAAGGTGAGTATTGTTAGGCTAGGTTCACACGGCTTAACTGCGGGGCGTAATTCCGCCCCGCAATTACGCCGTGTGGCCGGGGGCGGGAGCGGGGGGGCCGGCACCTCGCCGGCCCATAGACAGTCATTGCTAGCGGCGCGTATACACCGCTAGAAAGTGACATGTCAATTATCTCCCCGCCCGGCGGATTCGCTGAGCAGGGAGAGGAGACGTAATCCATAGTTCTCTATGAGAACTGTGGATTACCGTAGTTACTGGGACGGATTCAGCCCGTAATTGGCGCACTACGGCGCGTAATTACGGATGGAATTACGTCCCGCAGATGGCCGTGTGAACATGGCCTTAGTCTTTCATTTTTAATTAGCCCTCTATCTGCTGTGGAACATATAACCTGCCTGTATACCTACTAGGGGACCTATATACCTCTTGGGGGACATATAAACCACCTATATACCTACTGGAAGACCTATATACCTGCTGGAGGACATATAACCTGCCTATATACCTGCTGTGGTACCTACAACCTACCTATATACCTGCTGTGGTACCTACAACCTACCTATATACCTACTGGGGGACCTATGACCTGCCTCTATACCTGCTGGGGGACCTGTAACCTACCTATATACCTGCTGGGGGACCTATAACCTGCCTATATAATTGCTGGGGGACCTATAACCTGCCTATATACCTGCTGGGGGACCTATAACCTACCTATATACCTGCTGGGGGACCTATAACCTACCTATATACCTGCTGGGGGACCTATAACCTACCTATATACCAACTGAGAGACATATTACCTACCTATATACCTGCTGGGGGACCTATAACCTACCTATGTACCCACTGGTGGATCTATAACCTATATACCTACCTACTGGGAGACCTATAACTTACTGGGGCAACCTATTACCTATACTGGGGGACATATAACTTACTGCGTTTTGAAGTCGCTAACAGTCGTTAAGCCGGTTGTTAAGGCCTCAAGTCGATTGATAAGTGCTTAGCAATTGACTCCGGGGTCTATAGTATATAGGTATTGGGTAGAACGGAGTTAAATATATTAGTCTGGCCAAATAAAACCATTCCAAATTTCTCACGTGGCCCAAAGGTAAAATTAATTGCCCACCCCTGGCTTGAGCCATGTGATAGTTCAGGTCCAATCCAAGATGGTTGCCTCACCTCTCTTGCCTCGGCGGGGATGATCTGTAACGAATCCTCTATGCTCAGTGTCACCATCCTCATCCCCACCAAGACAAATCTCTGCTGCTCCACCTTGTGCAAGATCCTCCCCAGGTGACTGCTCCAGGATCCCGGCTTGAGGAGAAGAACCGTATACAACAGAGGAGGACCTGAAAGAAGCGCGAGGACAAAACCAGCTTAGTTTACTGTACACATCAAAGCAAGCAGGAGCTGAGGCAATCTAATGCTGCCATGATTATGTCGCCGAAAGTAATTAGGCCACTGGGCCCAGGAGGCCAAACAGAGTAAAATCGTGTTGCAGGTTCCCTCCATTTGTTCACAGCTTTAATCCAAATGTGACATCCAGCCAATTTCCCACCAGTTTTGTGTTGTTGCTTCCTCTAGGCCAAACCAGGAACTTATATTATTGGAGCAGGATCACGGCCGCTCCAAGGTGAACTCCGCGTGTCTTAGACACGCGGCCATCGTTCAGGAGACAGCAGCATATGCAATGTTAAAAAGGACGATCAACCCAGTAATGCAGGTAATAAAACCTATTTCTGCTTTTAAGAGTCATCGCCTGGTTCTCATCATCTCCTCCATTTTTGGCTGGGGACTGGTTGAAGAAAGAGCGGGGCTTGGATAAAGAAGAGGTGGAATCTTGCCTGGAGTCCAGAATCAATTTCACAAAAAGCAGAGACTTAAAGGATTTTTTTTCAGTAGAATAAATTGCTTTTAACATGTAGGCACAAGTAATTAAAGTCTTATTCTAAAACCATTGCTTTGTTGATTTTTCTCTGGTCAGGAGATAAAGAAGAAGTTTCTCTGGTTACAACCACCTCTCCCCAGCTCTCATTGCTCTAAGCTGCCGTCAGTCCCACCATGGTCACCTCCTGCAGAGTCTTATCTCTAGCTACGACTTTAAAAGCTGCTCGTTTAGCTAAGTAAACACTCTTCTGAGCTGTGCAGCCTGTGTAATGCACGGACATGAGTGCAAGAGATTCATAACATGTAACATGAATAGCTAAGAACAGCAGAGCTGATGTGTCAATCAATGTTATAGACCAACCCACAGTCTGAGCAGCATATGCGATTCTAAAGCTGGCTTTGGCTCTGTAAAACTGCATGGTGAGAGAACCCATTTAAAGGGGTTGTTCTTATATAGTTAAAGGGGTTTTCTCACTGAGTTTTACTCTGTCTACTCAGACTGTGGGTTGGTCTATAACAGTGATTAGCATATTTAACTTCTAGGAACCATTACTCATACAGTACAGAAGATTATTATTTCTAACAAGATTACATATTAAGCCATGCTTTTCAGTCCTCACAGCACATGTACCGTTTATAAAGTGAAGCTAATCTTGTTAGATAAAATTTAGTTAGCTTCCATACAGGTGGGACATCACTCCCTGCTCTCCGCTAATCAGATAACAGACATCTATATGGTATGCAAGTGACCAAAGAAACCTCTGTCACTTCAGAGCACATAAAACATTTTTGTATCTCATGACTAAAGTAAAATTTTATTGGGGACCAATCTAATTTTTAAAAAAAAAAAAAAAAAAAAAAAAAAAAAAAAAAAAAAAAAAGGCTTCATTTAACTGTCCCTTCATGTTGAAAACTTGTCTTTGTAGTGAGAAAACCCCTTTAAATGGGAATAGGGTGGAGAAAATTTTAAAAAAGTGATACCTCCCAGTCCTCCGCCTGGAGCTCCCCGGGGATCCTCTTCACCTCTGGGTTCTTGTCCCAACATACAGGAGAGGCTCCCATTCCATTCACTTCTAATAGAGCAAGAGCCCCTCCTGTGTTGTCAGCAAGTAGCTAAAGGGGTTGTCTCGCTACATTGATTCCTCTTACCTCAGTCCAGTTTTCTCGTGTTTACTGGCTACTACTGTCCTGTAGTGACAAGCTGCTGAGGACACTAGGTCTGTAGCTATAGCGACTAGTTCTGGCAGCCAATCAGGATAGAGTGCACAGGTCTGTAGCTATTAGCAAAACCTGAGGGCTGATGCAGGCCCATACAAGAGGGGCTATCTCAGAATAGGTAGGACACTGTTAATGGACACATATTGCAAAGTGATTTCTTTTTGCAAGATCTCTAAGATAATAAGCAATCCTTGTAGTGAGACAACCCCTTTAATCAGCCAAAAAACCTGCTCTGTACTGATGAGGAGCAAGAACTCAAAAACAGCTCTTTTAAGCAGATGGGTATCTAGTTTGGTTAATATCCCTAATCATAATTCAAGACTCTTATATGGGTTGGACATTGACTTACAAAGTAGCTACCTATAGGTGAGACCAGCGAGATATTTTTCTCCTTTCTGGAGGAGAGCCTATTTGCACGATCTTGAACAGAAAAAGCAATCCTTGGAGTGAGACGACCCCTTTCACGAGCACAGTAAGTCAATCTGCTCTCTCCGCGGGCGATTATCTCCCCAAGTAAAATGAGCCTAAATGACTGCCTCTGAAACACACAAAGGGGTAGAGATGGGGCAGGGATTTTGTGGCCTTCCCATCAGTTACTGCATTGAAGAACACTACAGTCACCGTCTTCCCAGCCGGACAATAGGGAACAATAGCCCGCATTCAGGTATTCTAAAATTTTAGAGATTTTCCATTCTTCACATTGCTAGAGTTACTTTTTTTCCATAAAAGAAGAGATGGAGAACTTACCTGACAGCATGTATGCGAATATGGACTCGGTCTGCCCCCCTGTGCTCTCCTCGGCCTGTCAGAAGGACAAATAATACTATATAGGTTCATACCTCCCAACTGTCCCTATTTTGGAGGGACAGTCCCTATTTTTGACCCTTGTCATCTTTAGCTCTATAAATGTTCCTCTTGTTCATTTAGAAAACAGATTTGCGTCTAATAAAACTGTGTATCTTGCTTTTAAAAAGTGTCTGATTGCTTCCTCGCTGTATAATACCATAACAACTTAACTTAATATTTCATCATCGTATACAAAGCAATCCTGAAAATGTCTCCCTTTTTGCCCATCTAAAAAATTGGCTTGGTATGTGTTTGGGCGTGTATTAGAGGCGTGTCTTGGTGTGATAGTCATGTGTTTGGGCGGGTTTGAGGCGTTTGCCTGATGTTTGTCCCTCTTTGCTACTCTATAAAAGTTGGGATGGCAGGGGCGTTGCTTGGGTCCTTAAAACATTACGGGGCTCGGGCCCTTTTTTTTTTTGTGTTTTTCTGGGTAGGCTGGGTTCACATGGACATTTTCACGCTCTTTTTGAACTGCGGATGTTTTTTGACAGAGAAAAACTTGTGTTCCTGTCACGAATTTTCTGCAATCCCCAAGATCCGTACATCTCTCCTCAGCAGTCCAATGTACAGTAACAAATCACCAATGACAAATTTACTTTTTCAGAACTTCTCACCTTAATATGACTATCCCCTAAACAGTCTACCAATCATCCACCTACACATGGAGCAAATCTTACCAGGACAAGTATTGTTACTAAAAACGCTCCTACAAAACCAAGACCCAAAAAACGTATTACTACTTAAGGCTCATAATAATCTGCCAGACCCTGACAAACGCGACTCCCATGTGACTATCAGCTGTTACACAGGCCTAGATACATATATTACGCCATTCAGTGACCCAGTTAGTGGTAGATACTTGTTGTATGTAGACTCTGCAGGACATATAATTGATTTACTGCAGTTACATTTGGGGACTCACGGAGACGTCTTTTCTGTATCAGCGTCGTTCTCATTTCCCTTTTATCTCCTCGGTTCACACCTTCATGTGATTGGCTCCCGGCCAAAGGGACTCGTCCCTGAGGATTTGGACCATATCTTAGAATCTCACATTTCAGCAACTCCTTATTTATAGGTGTATAAGCAGTCCTTCAGTTAGGTATATAGGGCACTGAAGCAGTATATGGGGCCACAGGCATTATATAGGGGGGCAAGGCAGTATATCGGGTGGCACAGGCAGTATATAGGGGCTCTGTCAGGTATATAGGGGCACTGGCGGTATAAAGGGGCAACAGGGCAGTATATGGGGGGCACAGGCCGTATATGGGGGGCCACTGGAGGCGTAGGGGGGCCACAGGGCAGGCTGTATGGGGACCCACAGGCAGGCATATGGGTGGCCACAGGCGGGCATATGGGGGCCAACAGGCAGGCTGTATTGGGGGCCACAGGCAGGCATGTGTTAGGGGCCACAGGCAGGCATTTAAGGGCACAGTCAAGATTATAGGGCCGGCCACAGGCAGGGATATATTATGGGGTCCACAGGCCAGGGATATGGGGGCCACAGGCAGGCATTATAGGGGACAAAACAGGGAGTAGGGGGCCACGGGCAGTATATGGGGGCCACAGGCAGGCATTATAGAGGGCACAGGCAGGGATATGGGGGCCACGGGCAGTATATGGGGGCACAGGCAGGAATTATAGGGCCCCAAGCCGGGATATGGGGGCCACAGGCAGGGATATGGGGGACAGGCAGGCATTATAGGGGCCACAGACAGGGATATGGGGGCCACGAGCAGTATATGGGGGCACTGGCGAGTTATGGGGGCCAACAGGCAAGGCATTATTTATAGGTGGCACAGGCAGCTATTATAGGGGCAAAGTCAGGGATATGGGGGCACAGACACGTTGGTATGGGGGCCACAGGCAGCCTTTATAGGGGCACAGGCAAGCATTTGTGGGCCACAGGCAGGGCTATGGGGGCACAGGCTGGAATATGGGGGCCACAGCGCAGGCATTATAGGGCACAGACAGGGATCTGGGGGCCGGGCAGATATGGGGGCACAGGGCAGGCATTTTTATTTTTTTTTTTTTTTTTTTTGTTTTTTTTTTTGGGGCTCAGGCAGGGAAATGGGGGCCCGGGCAGTATCATGGGGGCACAGGCAAGTATATGGGGGGCCACAGGCAGGCATTTAGGGGCCCACAGACGGGATGTGGGGGCCACGAGCAGTATATGGGGCCACAGGCAGTATATGGGGGCCACAGGCAGCCATTATAGGGGCACAGGCAGCCATTAGAGGGGCACAGGCAGGGATATGGGGGCCACCGACAGTGGTATGGGGGCCACAGGCAGCCATTATAGGGGCACAGGCAGCCATTATAGGGGCACAGGCAGGGATATGGGGGCCACAGACAGTGGTATGGGGGCCACAGGCAGCCATTATAGGGGCACAGGCAGCCATTATAGGGGCACAGGCAGGGATATGGGGGCCACAGGCAGGGATATGGGGGCCACAGGCAGGGATAGGGGGCCACAGGCAGCCATTATAGGGGCCACAGGCAGGGATATGGGGGCACAGGCAGGGGTAGGGGGCCACAGACAGGCATTATAGGGCCACAGGCAGTATATGGGGCACTGAGGCAGGTAAAACGCTTTTAAAAAATAACAACATTCATACTCACCTAACTCCCGGCGAGCGCGCTCCGTCCTCTTCAGCCGCGCGCTCCTCGGCAGCTCCTCGGGCGCACGGCTATGACGCGCTGTGCGCCCGAGGACAGGGCTGCGGGCGATGAAGGTGATGTCATCGCGACGCTGCGGCTGAGGCGCACGGGCCGCGGCGGGTCCTCAGCGGCTTGTGAGGACCCGCGGCGGCCACGCTGTGTCGGGACCTGCGGGTTCAGAACTGTATGCGGGGCAGGGAGCGCTGGGCTCTTGCCCCGCGAAGCCCTCAACTGGGGTGTGCGTCCTTCGGATGCACATGCGTTAAAGGGCAGTCGGTGCTCCAGGCCCACGCAGCGGCCTGGATGGAGCCCGGGGAGACTCGGGGCACAGGCTGTTTTATTCGGGGCCCGAGGCCCGATAAAACAGCCTAGCGACGCCCCTGTTGGGAGGTATGTAGGTTGGGGCTCTACATAGATGACAGTGTGATATTACAGTCCCTAGGAGATATTAGGAAAGTCACGTGATGGCTGCTACCACCAGGTGTTATCCATACAATGTACAGCAGACAGGGGTAGTCTGCTCATTTTTAAAGGGGACCAGTGGCCACCCCCAACATGTCTCTTTTAGTAAATACTAGCGTCCCCTATGAAATAACAATTCAGGAACATCTTAAATCTCTGTGCTGTGCGATTCCCCAGTTATGCCTCCTAGAAGTTGATTACTGAATCTGTCAACTACAAACACAGAGTTATGAGAGAAGAGGCTCCAGAATCGTTATTTCACAGGGAACACAAGGATTTACTAAAGCAGGAGAGGTCACAGGTTTGTATGATGACCCCCTCCCCCAAATTCCATGTTACTGATAGACACCCTGTTCCTCTAGCTTGAGCTGGTAGTGGCTCCATAATATCCCTTGCTGTAGAGGACTAAGGCGTCAGAACATCACAAAGGTCGCTCATTCATTTTACTCATACATGCCAACTCTCCCGTTTTTGGCGGGAGGGGGTCTCCAGTATTTGGGGTCCCCTCCCGCCCCAAGGGGAGTTGCATTCCTCCGCGCCTGCAGGCAGCTGGGGCTCTTTACCTGAACGCGGCTGACAGTGTAGCGCTAGTGTTTACGATACTCTTTGCACCGCCGGGCGCTCCTAAGGCGGGTTCTGAAGCGGCAAGCTGCGCCCGCTCACCCGCAGGAGGTCTCGCTGTGCAGGGAGAGGAGGCAGGAGGGATCGTTCCTTCCTCCCTCATCCCCCCTGTATGTCGGCGCCGTGTGTGCGCCACACATTACAGTGTAGCGGCGCAGGGAACAGTGAACGCACGCGGCTGCGGGGAGTGAATGCCGCGGCTGCTCTCACTTCCCCTGCGCCGATGAGGAGATCGTCCGGAGGCGGCCGTGCTGCAGGTGCCTGGTGAGTAAGTGGATTTTATATATTTTATTTTTATTAGCTATAATGGGGGGGCTCTGCCTGGCAACAATGGGTGCATCTACCTGGAATACAGAGGGGCATCTACCTGGCAACAGAGGGGGAATCTACTGGCACAGATTAGGGGGCATCTACCTGGCAACAGAGGGGGCACTACCGAGGCAACAGAGGGGCATGACCTACCTGGCAACTTGGGGGACATCCTACCTGGAAAAGGGGGTTCTACTGGCAATGGAGGGCGGCACCTACCTGGCAAACAGAGGGGGCATACCTGGACAACAATGGGAGGCACCTACCTGGCTAACATAGGGGGGCACTACCTGGCTAACATAAGGGGAGGCACCTACAATGGCTAACAAAGGGGGGCACTACCTGGTACTGAGGGGGCAATCTACTTGGCTTCATGGGGGCATTACCTGCCCTGTAAGGGGCACTACTGCTTATGGGCAGGGTTACTTACTGGCTATAGGGCTTCTATACATGGTTTTTCCAAAGACGTTTATGCAGTTAGGTGGTTTGGAGTGTGTGTTGGCTTTTTGAAGGGGCGAGGCATACGACAGGATGGGCGTGTCCATGCAAACTTTTGCCGCTAGTGTCTCCTGCTTTTTCATTTTCAAAAGTTGGCAACTATGATTTTACTGGGAATTGTAAAATATATTACTACCCACATTAGCAAAATCAGGGCAAGCAGCTTACATCCTGCACTCCCCCCCTAAAAGAAAACAAAAAAAAAACTAAACCCCTCACTGCCTTCAAACGCAGAAGGGTTGAATGCACCAATTTAGGGCAATGGATGCTGAAAGGGGGTGAAAACTTCAACCAAATCCCAAAAATAAGCGGATAACAAATTATCACGCTGCTTGGATCTCTAGTGCTTAGCTAAAATCTGTGGGGAACCAACAGCTCCACAATAGGGAAGATGAAGAATTACACAACTCCTACTGAAATCAATTGACCGTCCATATAATGCATGAGCGGGACGCGTCCTCCAAAGCAAAATACATTTTTTGCTACCCCCTCTGCTCTCTGATAATAGATGAATGACTCAAATGGGAGAACCTACTCTACTACCTCAGAGCTGGCTTTTCTAAGCTAAGCAAAACTTTTAATGGAAACCAGTGGGCATAAACATACTGGGCCTTATGTATGAAAACTGTCTTGCAGTAAGACTGTCTTTGTTACCCACAGCAACCAATCAGAGCTCATAGCAACCAATCAGAGCCCATAGCCACCAATCAGAGCCCATAGCCACCAATCAGAGCCCATAGCCACCAATCAGACCCATAGCCACCAATCAGAGCCCATAGCCACCAATCAGAGCCCATAGCCACCAATCAGACCCATAGCCACCAAACAGAGCCCATAGCCACCAATCATAGCCCATAGCCACCAATCAGAGCCCATAGCCACCAATCAAACCCATAGCCACCAATCAGAGCCCAATAGCACCAATCCAGAGCCAAGCCACCAATCAGAGCCCATAAGCCTCCACTCAGAGCCCCTAGCCACCAATCAGAGCCATAGCCACCAATCAGAGGCACATAGCCACAATCAGAGCCCATAGCACCAATCAAACCCATAGCCACCAATCAGAGGCTATAGCATCCAATCAGAGCTATAGCAACCAATCAGAGCCCATAGCCACCAATCTGAGCCATACCACAATCAGTGCCCATAGCCACCACCAGAGCTCATAGCAACCAATCTGAGCTCATAGCAACAAATCAGTGCTCATAGCAACCAATCAGAGACACAGCGGGACCATTCAGAGCCCACAGTAAACCAATCAGAGCTCATAGTAACAATCTGAGCCCACAGAACCAATCAGAGCTAGACAGCAACCAATCAGAGGTGAGCCACAGAACAATCAGAGCTCATAGGCAACCAATCAGAGTCATAAGCAGCCAGAGCTCATTAGTAACCATCAGAGCTCATGCAACCAATCAGAGCCACAGCAACCAAGCGAGCACAGCAAACCCATCAGAGCTCATAGCAACATCAGAGCTCATAGCAAACCAATAGAGCCCCCATAGAACCAATCAGAGCAACAGCAAACCAATCAGACCTCATAGTAATCAATCAGAGCTCCATAGCAACCAATCAGAGCTCATAGCAGCCAGGCTCATAGTACCAATCAGAGCTCATAGCAAACAAATCAGAGCCCACAGCAAACAAATCAGAGCCCACAGAAACCAATCAGAGCTCATAGAACCAATCAGAGCTCATAGAACCAATCAGAGCCATAGCAACCAATCGATGTCATAGCAACCAATTCAGAGTCATAGCAGCAGAGTCCTAGGTAACCAAATTAAGTGCTCATAGCAACCAATCAGCGCCCATAGCAACCATCAGAGCCTATAGAACCAATCAGAGCACACAATAATCAGAGCCCACAGCAACCAATAAGAGCCCACAGCAACCAATCAGAGCCCATAGCAACCAATCAGAGCTCATAGCAACCAATCAAAGCCCACAGCAATCAATCAGAGCTCAGCTTGTATTTTTCCAGAGCAATATATGAAATGAAAGCTGAGCTCTGATTGGTTGCTATGGGCTCTGATTGGTCGCTATGGGCTCTGATTGGTCGCTATGTACAACAAGGACAGTCTTTCTGCTAGACAGTTTTCATACATAGGGTCCATAGTTGTGTGGTGCAAATCTTGGGAAGGTCTCAGGTAGAGAATGGTTTACCCATCACCGACACACTTACCTTTCGGCTTGGAATGGATCCAGGGAGGAGCAAGGTATTTCAGAAGAGGTCGCCTTTGGGAATCTAGGGAGTAAGACATTGCCATAAGGACACATTACCTGTATATTAATTGGAAGATTAAAAAGCAGAGAAGAACCTTATGGCAGCCTGCTAAGGGATATCACTTAAAGGGGATTTCCATTGTGCACTGTGTTATAATGGCTTATAAGAGTGAATAACAGATTTTATGAATGCTTAACTCCTTAAGCCCCGAGCCTGAAAGGCCTTAATGACAACCCCTTTTTTTTATTTTTTTGCCTCCTTGCGTTTTTTTTGCCTCATTGTTTCGACAATCATAATTTTTTCAATGACGCAGTTGTATGAGACCCTGTTTTATGCAGGAGAAGTTGAAGTTTTTAGGGGCATAGTTTGCGTTCACATAAATTATTATAGAATTTTTTTTTCAACTCATTTTAAATTTCGTTTTACATCATTCACATTTTAAACGAAATAACCTTTTAGGTTAATTCTACAAGTTATTACGGTCGTGTGGATACCCAATAGGTGTAAGGTTTTTTTTTGTGTGTGTAATGTATGCACAATTATTTTTTATTAAATATTCATTTTTATTTTATTATTTTTTGTGCACTTTTTTATGTTTTGGGTTTTTTTTTACTTTTTTTTTAAATAATCCAATGAAGGGATAGCTATTTTACCTTTTTGTTCACACTTAGTAATGTAGTAGCATATTAATATATGCTAATACATTAGACTCTGTCATATTGATACAGGCAGCAGTCAGGGCAGCACACAGTGCGCCTTGACTGTAGACTTATTACACAGACAGCCCTGGGGCTACTCTAGGTCCGCAGAGCTGACTGTACAGATGTTCCCTGGGCTCTATTGGATCACCGGGAGTCCAGATCTCCAGACAGAGCAGGGGAATGCCCTTTGATTGTGCCGCGGTCACTGAGCATGGCAATCAAAGGGTTAAGCCCTGGGGTTCGGAGGTTTCCTCCGCTTCCTAGCACTTGCAGAGACTGCTGTAAGAATGGGGCTTTTAACTACAGCTCTGTTCCTAGCACAGCTGCAGCGCCGGGAGCCACAAAACCCCTTTATCTGCAGCAACGTCTCAAGACGTCGCGGGCGGTCGTTAAGAGGTTAAAGAGGTATTCCCACCATATTGAAGAGCTTTAAACATGTCGGCAAAGGTAAATAAAAGATTATTACCAAATACATTGCTGTTCTGATTTTGCTTTAATTCAGAGTTGGAGCAATTCTTATCTCCTGCTTATTTACAGACGCTTTCCTAGGTTACCGACCACTCTCTCTGCTCTATTAGTGGTCGGGATGGTGATGTCACTCCCTGCTGTATCTTATCAGCAGCACAGGAGCTTGTTTGTTTCTTACTGACAAACTTTAACTTTTTAGAGTTCTGTAGCCTTCTACCCTGCTGGTAAAACCCATCCATCACCAATGACCCACTAACAGACAGCTAGGTGTAGTGGAGCTGAATTGTCAGTCACTGCTGTAAAAGCACCCACAGCATAACCAGGAAGTGGGAGACTGAAGCTATCGGACCGCCTACAGCCTGAACAGGAAGTGAGAGCCTGAAGTTGTAGGACCTCCTACAGCCTGAACAGGAAGTGAGAGCCTGAAGCTATCGGACCGCCTACAGCCTGAACAGGAAGTGAGAGCCTGAAGTTGTAGGACCGCCTACAGCCTGAACACGAAGTGGGAGCCTGACGCTTTCGGACCGCCTACAGCCTGAACAGGAAGTGAGAGCCTGAAGTTGTAGGACCGCCTACAGCCTGAACAGGAAGTGAGAGCCTGAAGCTTTAGAACCACCCACAGCCTGAACAGGCTGGCTGTGAAGAACATGCTTTGTTAGACAGTCAGATGGGAAATGCCCTTTAGATTAAAGGGGCAGCTGCAAGGTTTTAATCTTCTCTTACTACAAGGTCATTAAACAAACTCAATCTCACATTGGACACTCAGTGGAGAAATTTAAGGAAAGATGAACCATTTGGATTAAAATAAAACATACAAGTAACAAGGAACAACGGAGGTGCCAAGTACTTACCAGAAACCAAGTCTCTCTCTGTGAAAAAGTGGACGGCCTGACGAAAAGCCACTTCAGGGGTGGCAGACATGATGAACTTGGCTTGTTGTTTCCCAGTCAATGGAACCAGCTCTTTGATGGTGTTTGCAAGGATGGAGAAGGCTTGGACACGGCGCAGAGCACACACAAGGGCTGGGTTGGAGGCTAGCTGGTCTACACTCTCCTGCCAGGGTTGTTCTCCCACCTCATATGGGGTGATTTCCGTAGCCTGGGCCCAACTCAAGGAAGGCATCCACTTCAGACCCAGGAGCTCAAAACCTCGAAATCCAGTTCCTATTGGGAAGAAATAACATTTTATCTATAACCTTAACATCAAAATTATAAGTTATAACATGATAATATATCTTTAAAAGGATCCGTGTCCCTAATATAAAGCACAAACCTCAAAGCCGCCATAGAATCAAATAAAATTCTGAGTCTTTAGGTGCCACTAGGGGGAACCCTTTGTATACAGCTCTTACTTGTAAGCTCTTAAAAGGATTTCCAAGATTAAAAAAGGCTGATTTCTTCTATAAACCGTATTAGCTGTCCATTCATGTTTAAGAGCTCAGCCCTATCCCCATATGGACCCAAAGACAGGTAAGCCACTGCTCCTGGAAGAAAGCAGCCATGTTTTTCTAGTCCTGGATAATGCCTTTAAGTTGCCTATAGTGGTGAATGCCAGCAAGAAATTGTATTGCACATGGTAGGTACCTCTAGTAAAAGTATCCCTAAAGAACCAAGGCTGCGGCGGGGACCCACAGTAGAGCAGGGACACAACTTATATGTGACATGGGAGAGTGGTGTTAGATATATACAGTTAGTGACACCTTCGCAGGGGTGTCAAACTGCGGCCCTCCAGCTGTTGGGAAACTACAACTCCCATCATGCCCACTGTTATAGATTATATAAATGCATGATGGCAGTTGTAGTTTCCCAACAGCTGGAGGGCCGCAGTTTGACACCCCTGCACTATAGTGTCCAAATTTGAGAAATAGCCACAGGATCATAACACCCATTTCTCTCACAAGGGGTGGGAAGCAGGTCAGAGGTGCAAGTCCTGGCCCCTTTGACTTTTTATCTTCTGAGACCATCTTTTAATTAGTGGGCCTTATGTATGAAAGCTGTCTAGCAGTAAGACTGTCTTTGTTGCCCATAGAAACCAACCAGAGCCCATAGCAACCAATCAGTGCCCATAGCTACTAGTCAGAGCCCATAGCAACCAATCAGATCTCAGCTGTTATTTTTCCAGAGCAGTATATGAAATGAAAGCTGAGCTCTGATTGGTCGCTGTGGTCTCTGACTGGTTGCTATGGGCTCTGATTGGTTGCTATGGGCTCTGACTAGTTGCTCTGAGCTCTGATTGGTCGTTATGGGCTCTGATTGGTTGCTCTGAGCTCTGGTTGGTTGCTCAAAACAAAGAGTCTTACTGCTAGACAGTTTTCATACATAAGGCCCTTTGTATCAAATGTAAATAGACGTCACCCTGATTCTGAATGTCACACGTTTTTGGATAATGACTGTGACTAGTTCCATACAGTCATTGTATGCTACACCCCAAATACAATGACTGGCAGCTAAAAAAAACATCTAGTACAACCCAGCCTGGGTGACAGAACCACCCACACTAGGAGAAATCTGAATGCTGCAAAACATCATGGTAAAAGTTTTTTTTCTTTTTATGGGTTTTTCCAAGACTTTTAAAAACCTCCCTGCCACCTCGCCCTGAAATAGAAAATTATCCCATACTTACCTCTCCCATCACCACCCTTCCAGCGCTGCCAGTGCTCCAGTTTTTCCCCCTGGTCCCGCACAGATGATTTCACATTCATGGATCACAAGACGCTGCAGCCAATCGCGGACCTCGGGGGGCCCATGCTATACATGCAGCCATGTGACTAGTGAAGCCAGAGATTGGTTGCAACATCATGTGATCCATGAATGTGATATAATCAGTGAGGGACCGGAGAAAAACAATGGAGCTCTGAAACGGTGGTGATGGGAGAGGTAAGCATTGGTTAATTTTCTATTTAAAGGGGTTGTCTCGATACATTGATTCATCTTACCTTTGACTTCAGGGGTGTGTTTACTGGCTAGTAGAAGCCAGGTCTGTAGCTATAGCAACCAGTGCTGGCAGCCTATCATGAGAGACTGAACAGGTCTGTAGCTATAGCAACCAGTGCTGGCAGCCTATCAGGATAGCTCGAACAGGTCTGTAGATATAGCGACCTGAGGAGCTGATGCAGCCCATACAAGAGGGGATATCTCGGAATAGGTAGGACACTGTTAATGGACATATATTGCAAAGTGACTTGATTTTGCAAGATCTTTAGCATAAAAAGCAGCAATCCGTGTAGTGAGAAAACCCCTTTAAGCCCAGTCGAAGGTGGTAGGAAGTTTTTTTTTAACGTTTTGGAAAATCCCCTTAATGTATGAACAGTAGACATGACTGCCGGCTCCAATTAAATTTTAAAGAGTATTTGCCCTTGAAATGGAGAAAAAAAAAATACGGCAGTAAATTATAAATTATTAATTTGTCACCTTCTGCCGGGCTGTAGAAACCTTTAGGCAACCAGCTGAACATGGCCATTGTCCCTCTGACTCCCAAAGGGGTTAAAATCCAGCTTTCCCAGGCTTCTGAATGGCACATGTTACGCAGGGGGGTATATGGGCAGATCTGCTCTGCATTATTCCTGGTAGACTGGGGGACAACCCCTGTGGGGGCTGTAATAAGAATACAACCCCAAAGCAACAATCAGGGGAGTGCACATTGCTGTTCTCTTGGGTAGGGATTATGTGGATGAGAAAACTGGGTAAACTCTAGGAGACCTTTGGGATTATACACATTAATAGTTAAAATGCAAATGAAAGCTTCGCTCCACCAGGCGCCCCATTAGCCTGCAGTCCCTCTGGCGTCATCAGAACAAATGACACATTTGCAGCAGGGAGCTCGGTCCGTACAAGACGACACCAATAGGGAAGCCCTGGGATTCCTATTTTCGGAGCTGCCCAAAAATAGATGATATTTAAAATTTGGATTCGCTGAAGGCAAAGCCTCAGGCTCAATGTGCCCATTAAGGAGGGCGAGCCCGGGGGAGATAGCACAGTGGAAGCACAGAAATCTCTAATGAGACAAAGAGGAAAGTCCTGCTCATCCATTGTCCTAGGCAAAGGTGGAAGAACAAACATACGTTTACCCTTTAAGGGGTTGTCTCACTACAAGGATTGCTGCTTTTTTGTTAAAGATCTTGCAAAAACAAATCACTTTGCTATATATGTCCATTAACAGTGTCCTACCTATTCCTAGATATCCCCTCTTGTATGGGCTGCATCAGCTCCTCAGGTCGCTATAGCTACAGACCTGTTTGTTCTCTCCTGATAGGCTGCCAGCACTGGTTGCTATAGCTACAAACCTGGCTTCTACTGCAGCCTAGTGGAAGCCAGTAAACACGCCCCTGGTATTCAAAATGAAACCAAGAAGTCAGGACTGAGGTGAGATGAATCAATGTAGTGAGACAACCCCTTTGATGTCCGCCCAGAAAGGAATGGAGTGAAAGCTTAAAGGGGCACGACCGCCAAAAATGATGTCGGTTAGAAAATGGAACTAAGGGCCACATGTATGAACCTGTTTTGGTCTAAAACTCACGTTTAGGTAACTATGGGCAAAAGAGTGAGTTTTAGACCTAAATAGTTTTCATACATGTGGATGAGTTATTCATTTAACACCTTCGACTAATTAATCTTATAGACCTGCCTGGAGCCAATCCTTTTTTTTTTTTTTCTTTATTCACAAATAAACTTTATTTGTAGGATCATAAATAGGTACAAATATACAAGTGTCAGACCGCATAGTTCTTCATAATGACATGTACATCAATTGCAAGAAGAAAGAGAGCATAAAAATGCCTAGACATCCAAGTACCTGAATACCATGACAATGAATAATACAAATCCTGCAACGGGCAGGATCATAATAATAACCATGAAGAAAGAATGCAAATAAAAAAAATAAAAAATCTGAGATATTTGTCACTGTTTTAACATGAAGTATCTCGCGGGTATATATTATTATTATTATTTATTTTAAAGCGCCATTGATTCCAGGGCGCTGTACATTCGAGGGGGTTACATACATTACATAAGTCAAACGAGTACAGTGATAAGGGATAATGACAATTGGCACGACAGAGGGAGAGAGGACCCTACCCGCGAGGGCTTACAATCTACAAGGAGGGGGAAGAGACAGGAGGTGAGGGGCAGACATGTCTGTGGAGGAAGTAGTGACAAGATTAGTGAAGGTTATAGGCAAGCCTGAAGAGATGGGTTTTCAGGTTGCTTTTGAACCTGGCGAAAGTGGAGGAGAGTCTGATGTGTTGGGGCAGTGAGTTCCAGAGTGTGGGGGAAGCACGGGAGAAGTCTTGGAGACGGTTGTGTGAGGAGGTGATAAGAGGAGAGCAGAGAAGAAGGTCCTGTGAGGAGCGGAGAGTGCGTGAGGGGAGATATTTGGAAACTAGGGCAGAGATGTATGGAGGGGAGAGGTCGTGGAGAGCCTTGTAGGTCAGGGTTAGTAGCTTGAAATGAATTCGCTGGGCAATGGGAAGCCAGTGAAGGGATTGGCAGAGGGGAGAGGCAGAGGAGTAGATATATAAGGGAGTAGAAGCAATGCGCGAGTAGGCTACAGCGAACGGATCCTAGTATTCTAGGAATAGCAGTCCCATCAGTCTATTCTGGATACACATACTTAGTGCAAGTGTCCCAGTCAATGGTGCGTTAAAGGGAATGTGTCATCAAAAAATGACTTATTGTTTAACTCACATTTTTATGTTAAACACATTTTGTAGGAATTTTTGGTTATGTTTTTTTTAAATTTTCCAGATCACTTTCAATATTTTTTTAATAATTCTTAAGTCCTGCAGTTCCAGCCAGTTCCTCACAATAGTTTTCCTAGCGAAGTATAGTACCTCAGTTGCGAAAGTAAACTCATGTCGTGAGCTCATACTGTCGGGTTCTGGACCAAATAAACAGACAGTAGGGGTGAGTGGGACCGGACATCCCATCACGTCATTCAGAAAGCGAATGACTTGGGCCCAAAACCCTCTCACCCTTGGACAGGACCAAAGCAGGTGCAGGAAGGTGCCCGAGGAACAGTGACATTTCAGGCATTCATCTGCATATCCGGCCCAAAATCTGCCGAGTCTGGAAGTGGTGTAGTATGATCTGTGCAGAATATAAAGCTGGGTCAGCCTATCGTTGTAGTTAGAGGAGACATGTTTAGGTGAGGACACACGCGATTCCCAAGTCTCGTCTGCTACGGCTATGTTCACACGG
Organism: Phyllomedusa bahiana; assembly: GCA_025379985.1. Lineage (NCBI taxonomy): Eukaryota > Metazoa > Chordata > Amphibia > Anura > Hylidae > Phyllomedusa > Phyllomedusa bahiana. The sequence goes on from JAODAL010003970.1 coordinate 102,095, forward strand.
CTTATTTTGGGACGGATCTCAGCCCGTAATTCGCGCCGTACTGCGCGAATTATGGCTGAAATCCGTCCCAGTCACTACGGTAATCCACAGTTCTCATGGAGAACTATGGACTCCCTCTCCTCTCCCCGCTCGCGAAATACGGCGAGCGGGGAGAAAGTGACATATCAATTATTCATGGCGGTATACGCGCTGGAACAATGAATGTCTGTGGGGCCGGCGGGCTGCCAGCCCCCCCGCCCCGCTGCCGAGCACACGTCGTAATTGTGGGTAAAATCCGTGCCACAAATACGCCGTGAATAAGCCGTGTGAACATCGCCTAAAGGGCCCAAGTCACCCTCCCAGCGACTCCTAAGGACCCCCGTATGTCCCTCTCTAGCCTTATATCAAAGAAGAGCATAGAAGCCTGAGATCACATGCCCAGAAGATGGGTGGAGAACCAAGTGAGGGACCGGGGACTGACTAAAAATTATGGGAGAGTGGCCCAATTGGGACGTAATTGCGTGTTCGATTCTAAGATAGGTAAAAATCTGAGACGACGGCAGGTTGAATTCTGCCTGAATATCTGGAAATGGTCTAATACCCGAATCCGAGTATATCTGTGAAATTTGCCTAATTCCCATAGCACACCAACCCACCTCATGGGACATACCCAAGTAGCCCTGGAAATGTCTTATTATACCAGAGCAGGGCAAATGGGTTGAACCCCTCGGTATAGTACAGTGAGCGCACTTTTTTCCAGACCAATAGGGCTTGCCTCAAAATAGGATGGTCATTTAGATTGCCCTCCGAGAAGGCAGTTCCACAAAAGAGGAGATCGAAAGGGTGTCGATATTTATGGCTAACGGAGAGAAAATCAATGCCTTTGGGACGCTCCTCGGTTCCCCATCTTGCCAAGTGTGATAGCTGTCCTGCTAAAGGGAATGTGTCATCAAAAAATGACTTAATGTTTAACTCATATTTTTATGTTAAACACATTTTTAGGAATTTTTGGTTATGTTTTTTTTTCATTTTCCAGATCACTTTCAATATTTTTTTAATAATTATTAAGTCCTGTAGTTTTCACTTTGGCCACTAGGCCTAATAATCGTCTGACACTTCCTGCTCTGTTTAGAGAGCTTTTCAGCAAAGTGCTCATTATCAGCACAAAGAGGGTCAAGCTGAAAGGAGACCCCATTGTGTACAGATAACACAGGATCCACCAGTCACAAGAGGAGATGTCACAGCTCCCCCCTCTCCCCAGTGAAAACTCTCCTATAGACGTCTATGGGACAGAAACTGTCGTTAAGAATCCTATGAGCATGAAGCTGCTGTAAAGCATCTCTCTGACTGCTGTTAAAGCAGTGCAAACAAGAATGTCTTCCCCACAATCATAATAAGACGGCCGAATAGAGAAATCTACAAATCAGAAATAAAAACGACTGAGAGGAAAAGAATATGGAGCCGGGGCTTGATTTAATAAGTAAAAAAAAAAAAAAATGGCGACAGATTCCCTTTAAATAATACTGCTGGATGTCTGGGAAGGACGCACCCCCCTCATCCCATGGGGCTGTCGGGTGTCTAGCCGCAATACGATGTTTGCGTCCGTTCCACACAAAGGAGAGCAATATGCGATCCAACAAGTGAGCCGGTAAATACACCGGGGCCTGTTGAAGAATATATAAGATTTTAGGTAGAAGTGACATTTTAACTAAACTCATTCGGGCTGCGGTTGACAACCATAATTTATTCCAGCTAGAAATTTTATTTTGCAAAAAGGCCATGAGCGGGTTAATGTTTAGGGCTTCAAAGTCTTGTGTTGATCTAGAGATCTTTAGCCCAAGGTAAGTTATGGAAGAGTTCCATGCCAGAGGGAGTGCAGTTGCTCTCTCCTCCGGGACGGATATGTCTATGGGCAGGATGTTAGATTTAGACCAATTTATTGTCAGACCCGAGACAGTCCCAAACTCCGTCAAGGTTGCTAAGGTAGAATGCAGGGATTCCCGAGGATCCGCCATGTACAACAAGGAAAGGAGGAAAAAAATGGACCCGGCGCACGTGCAGTGGAAATAGAAAAAGCCCAGGCTATAGGCTCTTCATTAAAAAAGTTTTATTCTTAAAAATGTCTTGGTGTTACCGAGACAAAATTAAAAACATATAAACATTTGCCGACGGAAGGTGGTTCATAGGCGAGAATTACAGCACTGGAATCTGCTCATAGAAGATACAAAAATTATAAAATACTGGGATGGTAATATAGTGGCCTGCGGGAGCGAATGCGCCCGTTAAAATGCACTGGCGGGGAAGGGGGGAGCCCGCACCTGAGCTAATGTTATAAAAAAAAAGGGAGATGAGACACACGTAGCTTTAAAAGTTAAATTGGGTTTTGATTTATTGTTGTTTTTTACAGCCCGTAATTGAGTTGTAACGATACTGGTAATTTCATATGCAAAAGACTGTATATGTTTACCATGTTTGTTGTTAGAAACTAGCAATAACAAAAAAAAAAAAAAAAATAACGTTGTCCTTGGCTAAATAATCATATTGTATTTTTGATATAATATTTGTAATGGAAAGATTTTATGATACTATTTGTAATTGCTGCTTCCATTTTGTATGTGTCAAGGATTAATGTTAATAAAAACAATTTGAAAAAAAAAACAAAAAAACATATAAACGTAGAATAAACTTGACGCGTTTCGCGCGTGCACCCGCGCTTCATCAGAAGTAAAAACATCCAGAGAACACGAAGTATATATAATACCGTCAATTTCTATGATTGGTTATCTGTTTTACAGGTAAGTGACGGAAGAGGAACAGGTGAGGAAAAAAAGGGAAGACAATTGGACAAGAGAAGTGTCAATCCAGATGTTGAAGACAGCAAAAGAAAAAAAGACAAGAGGGCTCAGAATGGACTAGAGCTCCAGGGGCATATGTCGTCTTTAATATGGTATAAAGAACAACAATAAAAACCAAAAGTGAACTTGCAATGAGTGAACTGTGTTTCTATGTGTGTATGGAGATAATAAAGGTGGTGCTTCAGGTAGTGGTGTAAAATAAATCACTACCAGGAGTGCAAATACTTGACATAAAAGAGAAAATTTCCCAGATAGAGGGATTGGAGGCCCAAGGAAGAATAGCCAATGAGGTGGAAGCGGTAGATACAAAGGGACCAATAGAAAACGGGATTCTTATTTAAAATGAAGGGCGCCAAAAAAGGTGTATGAACTAAGGGCGCTGGAATGGTTTTGTATTTCACAGAAAAACTGTGGTTGGTTGAAAAAAGCGAGGTAAAAATCAATCTAACCAATGGTAAGTCTGTAAAGGGAAAGCTATGGGATTGGTTGTGCTACGGCGGGCACCATGAATGGGCCAATCAGTAAAGAGATCTGAAAAATCAAGCTGATTGGTCCTTTTATACCGGGAGTTACGAGTGGACCAATAGGAATGAGCGCTACTTCTCTATGACAGATAACAAGAGAAGTATTTTTGGAGATAGTAGCTGGATATAGCTCGATCGAGATTAGTGAGTGAATCAGAATGGAAAAAGAAACACTAGGAAATGTGGAAGGTATAGGTGGCAAATATTGTGTTATAACAAAAAGTCACAGTAAAACATGAACAACAGTGGATCTTAGCACGCTATGCTCGTACAGCAAGGCATCATCTGCATACAGGCGGATATTCTCGCATATGGGGGGGAAGAGATAGACCTCTGATGCGTGAGTCGGACCTAACTTTAACTGCCAGGGGTTCCACTGCCTGGCTGAACTAAATCTGGAACTGGAGGTGAGCCGTGACATCACCTGCGCGTCCAGATACCTCCACCCCTGCGTGACAGCCCTCACTCAGATAACGCCCCCCCTGAGTGATCTCCCTCAATCTCAGATAACTCCACCCCTGAGTGACATCACTCAATCTCAGATAATGCCACCCCTGAGTGACATCCTTCAATCTCAGATAACTCCACCCCTGAGTGACATCCCTCAATCTCAGATAACTCCACCCCTGAGTGACATCCCTCAATCTCAGATAACCCCACCCCTGAGTGACATCCCTCAATCTCAGATAACTCCACCCCTGAGTGACATCCCTCAATCTCAGATAACTCCACCCCTGAGTGTCATCAATCTCAGACAACTCCACCCCTGAGTGACATCCCTCAATCTCAGATAACTCCACCCCTGAGTGACATCAATCTCAGACAACTCCACCCGAGTGACATCCCTCAATCTCAGATAACTCCACCCCTGAGTGACATCCCTCAATCTCAGATAACTCCACCCCTGAGTGACATCCCTCAATCTCAGATAACTCCACCCCCGAGGGACAGCCCTCACTCAGATAACTGAGTGACATCCCTCAATCTCAGATAACTCCACCCCTGAGTGACATCCCTCAATCTCAGATAACTCCACCCCTGAGTGACATCCCTCAATCTCAGATAACTCCACCCCTGAGTGACATCCCTCAATCTCAGATAACTCCACCCCAGAGTGACAACCCTCAATCTCAGATAACTCCACCCCTGATTGACATCCCTCACTCAGATAACTCCACCACTGAGTGACATCCCTCAATCTCAGATAACTCTACCCCTGAGTGACATCCCTCAATCTCAGATAACGCCACCACTGAGTGACATCCCTCAATCTCGGAAAACTCCACCCCTGAGTAACATCAATCTCAGATAACTCCACCCGAGTGACATCCCTCAATCTCAGATATCGCCACCACTGAGTGACATCCCTCAATCTCAGATAACGCCACCACTGAGTGACATCCCTCAATCTCAGATAACGCCACCACTGAGTGACATCCCTCAATCTCAGATAACGCCACCACTGAGTGACATCCCTCAATCTCAGATAACTCCACCCCTGAGTGACATCCCTCAATCTCAGATAACTCCACCCCCGAGTGATATCCCTCAATCTCAGATAACTCCACCCCTGAGTGACATCCCTCAATCTCAGATAATGCCACTACTGAGTGACATCCCTCAATCTCAGATATCTACACCCCTGAGTGACATCCCTCAATCTCAGATAACTCCACCCCCGAGTGACATCCCTCAATCTCAGATAACTCCACCCCCGAGTGACATCCCTCAATCTCAGATAACTCCACACCCGAGTGACAGCCCTCAATCTCAGATAACTCCACCAGAGTGACATCCCTCAATCTCAGATAACGCCACCACTGATTGACATCCCTCAATTTCAGATAACGCCACCACTGAGTGACATCCCTCAATCTCAGACAACTCCACCCGAGTGACATCCCTCAATCTCAGACAACTCCACCCGAGTGACATCCCTCAATCTCAGATAACTCCACCCCTGAGTGACATCCCTCAATCTCAGATAACTCCACCCGAGTGACAACCCACAGACTCAGATAACTCCACCCGAGTGACATCCCTCAATCTCAGATAACTCCACCCCAGTGACATCCCTCAGTCTCAGATAACTCCACCCCCGAGTGACATCCCTCAATCTCAGATAACTCCACCCCCGAGTGACAGCCCTCAATCTCAGATAACTCCACCCCCGAGTGACATCCCTCAATCTCAGATAATGCCACCACTGAGTGACATCTTTCGGTTGCAGATAACTCCACCCCCGAGTGACATCCCTCAATCTCAGATAACTCCACCTTCTGATTAAAGAATCCGGACGGTATTTTGACATCTCGTTCGTGGTTTTGGGGGACGGTTCTGTCCGCGGTTTGCAGATTCGCTCGTCCCCCTAAACCACTGACATGTACATCTTCTGCCCTTGAAAACCGGGCGGAAGAATGGACATGTTCCACGTTCCGCCGGCGGTGTAAAAAAAAACGTCCAGCGGAAATTCCATGCTGCGTGGGTTTTCTATTTAAATCAATGAAAAAGGTTGATCGTCGCTTTACAGACGGTTTTCAAATCTGAAAGCAGTCTGTAAAACCGACTGAAAAAATTGCTGTGGGGACAAGCCCTTAGGCTATATCTACATGGCATAGCTCTACCGTCGGATTTTCAGCAGTTTCAGTATTTTGAATTTGCCGAAAATCCTACAGTACCCTGTGCTGTATAGACAGCAAGAAATAACCCATGCAGTGAGTCCTAACAGCTACAGATTTTTTTAAGTAATCTGGCGGGAATAATGCAACAATTGTGTATTTTTTCCGCAGAATTTTCTGCACAGATTTGCCGCGTTCATTTACATTGATGTACGGCAAATCTGGAAAAATGAACCGTGGCTTTTTACGCCAAGACCGCAGTCGCCAGTCAATGTACGAGAAATGCGTCATATCTTGAGCGCATTTTTGACAAGTCTGTGGATCGTCTTGGCTAGGGACTACAGAGTCATATGACAAAATACTGTCAAAATCGCAACGGCATTTTTAATCATTTGCTGGGTCATGCGGTCGGTTTTCGGCACCCATGTGCTACCTGGAATAGCACAAAAAGCAGCTACGCAGCTTTAATTTGCCGTTGGCCCCGTACGTTCCAATGTATGGGGCGATGGCAAATCCGAGCAGTAATCCACTAATCTAAAGATGTTGTTTTTTAACGTGAAGTGTGCAGATATAGACTACAGCACTGGTTTTTCATTGCTGTCTATACAGCACAGGTTACCATCGGAGTTTCAGTGGTTTAAAAATATTAAACTTGCCGAAAATCCGATGGTATTTCTGTGCTTAGCCTTAGGGCATGTCCCCACGGCACGGGTTTTCAGCCGGTTTTTGGTTTTGAAAACCATCTGTAAACTAGGTGAAATACTTATTACACTGCCTCCTATGGAAAACCGCGCGCAGCGATCCCCACAGGCACATGATTTATCTGTCCTGATGGTTTATTTCAACCACGTGTCCCCAGCGAAAATCATAGAACAATGGTGTCACTCTTCCGTACAATACCGGTTTTTTCGGACAGAAGGATGAATATTCCTATGTGAAGGGGGAGAGGGGCTTTTCTCTTCTTTTCTATCTCCGCTAATCGCACAGAAAAGCCATCCCCCTGCTGCCGTGTGCACGGCACGAAAACAGTACAAATACCAGTCAGATAAACCGATCGGTATTTGACCTGTGCCGTTAAACTGCCCCCTTAGCAAGTGTATCACACGTCTTATAAAATTGGGACGTGATTATCAGTCCGAAAATAACGGCGCCTACTTGTCGCGAGAATAAGCGGCTGGAAATACGTCCCATACATTAGAACGGGTAATCCACAGTTCTCATATGATAACTAATGTGTGATTACGTCGTCTCTTCTCCCCGCTCTGGCGAATCCGCCGCAGGGGCAGATAAATGGACATGTCATTTTCTAAGCAGCGTAACGCGCCGTGAGTAATGATAGTCTATGGGCCGCGAGGTCCGGCCGCCCACTTCCCGCCCCCGCCCGCGCCAACAACGGCGTAAATGCGGGGCGTAATTACGCCCCACAAATAAGCCATGTGAACATAGCCTTAGTGTCATCACCACCAGCTCCTGGTTACCTTGCTCATCACTTATTGACAATACCAATTCTGCTCTTTAGGGTATGTTCACACAGCGTGTTCTGTCCGTGTGTACATACGTTATTAGCAGCGTAGTTGGATCTGTCTTTCGGCTACCCAAAACCCCCATCTAAACCAAGTCATTGTGATTTACATTACTTTCAATGTAAAACACGTATCAGTGTTGAGATGAGTGATTGCCAGTGCGAGCTTACTTGCGTCTTTCAGATCCGTTCAAAGAACGGACATGTCAATTCTTGATCCGAAAGCCACAGCAGGAGCCCTATTTAAAACCATAGGGTGCGGTCCTGCTGCATCCAACACGCATCCAAACACGAACCTGCATGTTGGATGCGTTTTGGATCCGATTGACGCAGCGTTTTTGGATGTGATTTTCGGATCCAACACAGATTCAAAACCGCCGTGTGAACATACCCTCTGTCCACACAAGGAGGATTTCTACACTGGAGCGATGGTGATGGAAGAAGTATGGGTTCATTTTCTAAGCACATTGGAAGGAGGTAGAGAGGTTTGTAAAAATCTTGGAAAACCCCTTTAATCAATCTTCTAGCTCCTAATAAAGACAAGATTTCAACACTGAAGGTTACTGTATGTTGTAAAACGAGATTCTATTTTAAAAATAAAAATTGCAATAGAGCTGGTGGGGCCAATAGTTGGCGACACATGTGAAAACAGTATTTTTCATCATTTATTATTATATTGATTGGTATAATAAAAAAAAACCTGTCACATAGGTTATGCTACCTTGCTGAGGGCAGCACAAGTTAGTGTCAGACATGCTGTTTCCAGCGCTGTGTCCCTTATACTGTAAGATGCATCATTTTAAGAGTCATTTTACCCCCTCAATCTTAATATCATTGATCAGAGTGTGTAGCCCCCACCCACCAAAAGGCTAGCTCCCTGCCCACTGACAAGTATACACATGTTTCTATCTACTATTCAAAGTCAAAAGGTTTGTTTCATTTAGAGGTGGGCGTGGCTAGCCTCCGTATTGGCCGTTTGAAAAAAAACTGTGACACTCTGAAGGAGTCTCCTTCAATGACTCTTTCTGGCTGAAAACTGCAGATTTGAGCATTAAATAACGACCGAAAACTACAGCATCGTACAGAATAAGGACACAGCGCTGTGACAACAGCATGTCATACACTAACAGTGTATTCTGAGTCCTCAACAAGGGGGGCATAATCTATGTGACAGGTTCTCTTTAAGTATCTATAGAGTGGCCCCAAGGGAGAATCCTCTACAATCCTGTAAATTTGGAAGGAAGGAAGAGGAGCACATGGGGGACTGATGTAAATGATTAGAAGAGACACAGCAGGAGGGAGTGCTGAGTAGCAGTATAAGCTTGTCCATCCCCACAGCTGTTGCCCTATACCCTGCTGTCAGGAGCATCTGCAAGCTGACCAGATGTGTCTATGTCTGCAGAAATCTCACAGAGCAAAAGCTGAGCTCTGTTAATATTTCATTGGCCACTCGACCCGGTGCCTGACTCTATATTAAATGTATTTGCATGAACGACATCCTGCTGTAGCAAGCACCGTGCGAGTCTCACTTCTGCTTGGAAGCACTGAAGTGGGCTAGCCAGCTATTTTGCAGGACAACAGGGTGCTTCATGAGGAATTTCTGCAAAGTATCTGACAGAGCATCTGAGCACTACAGGCATAGAAGTAGCTCTCAAATATGTCTAAGGCATAATTGTGTATTTCATAAAGATGTAGATTGCAGCATAGAAAGAAAAGCTGTGGGAGACCAGGTGGTGTCAGGTGAGCTCCTCCGACATCACACATTGGTGTCAGTCAAGCCAGCTGCTGTGCTATCACAAGTCCGTGTCAGGGGAGCTGCCGTGACATCACAGGTCGGTGTCAGTCAAGTGAGGTGCAATGTTGTCACAAGCTGGTGTCATTCAAGTAAAGGGGCTGTGGTGTCCTACCTGACAATTTGCAATGTCACAGCAGCTCACTTGACTGATACTAATTAGTGATATCGCAAGTTGGTGCCAGTCAGGTGAGTTGCTGTGACATCACAGGTGGGTTTCAACAGGTAACTGCTGTGACCATAGCAGCGTATGGGGCGTATAGCGGTGCATTCTGTATGAACCGCTAAATGATGGGTATTTTAGAAGTACGTGCTGGCCAGTGCATACTTCTAAAATACTCTGTGCCCGCTCCCATAGACATTCACTTTGATCGGCGCATAAAAGCTGGAAAGAAGCGACGTGACTTCTTTCTCTCGCTGCGTAATACATGTCGCAGATTTACACTAAGCGCATGTTCACACGTCTTAAATTGCCGCGTATGTCAGCGCGTATTTTGCGGCGTATTGTGCTTAATATGCCGCAATTACGGTAATTCATAGCTTTTATAGAGAGCTATGGATTACGCGTCGTCTCCCCGCACATACAATACGATCGTATTGTACACGTGGGGGGAGAACCTGACATGACAAATTGTTAGTGCGAATACGCGCCTCTGACAAATTGCATGTCTATTGTTGCCGGCGCCCAGACAGCCCTCCCGTGTTTTGGAATTACATGCTGATCAGCGCGTGGTTTCAAAACACCCAACATATTGCGGCTTGTACTATACGCGCCCCAATACGGCGTGTGAACCGCAGTCGGTTTTCGGATTTGCCATTGGCCCTCTAGACTGAAAGTACGGAAATCCGACAGCAATCCTGCAGAAGATCTAACAGGTTTGAAAATCTGCCACAATTACGTAGTGAGTTATTTAAATCAACCGGAAAAAACTCCTTGTGTAGACTACAGCACAGATTTTTCATTGTGGTCTATGCAGTGCTGGGTACAGTCTGATTTTCGTATGGGTTCTAAAGACTGAATCCACCTAAAACCCAACGAGAATCCAGTGCTGTGTAGATATAGCCTAAGCTGTTGTGACATTACGGTCCAGCGTTCTGCTGGGCATGCATTGGTGCTCTGTACAGCACAACACTACACCTGCCTCATTGTTTCTTTAGAAATGCTGATGGGGTTTCAGATGTAGCCAAGTTTTAACTCCTTTTATTGTGCATTGTGAAAATTTAATCAGATCAATGTAGGACTGTCTGCTTTGGTGCTTGAAAATGGACAAAAGTGTCAATATTTTGTGTGGCCATTATTTCCCAGCACCGCGCTTTAAGGGTTATGTCTCACTACTAATATATTAGCTTCATATGCTAATTAACAGATCAGCATGACCATGAAGTGACAGAGCTAGAGCAAAACACATTATTTCATTCAATCATCCTTATAAATTATGAGATGAGAACAACCCCTTTAACTCTCTTGGGCGAGGAGGTCACATAGACTTTCACAGTTATGCATCCACTGACTTCCTCTTCCCTCCTCCGATGACAACCATCACGGACTTTGGTATGTTAGAGACCTAGTGCCTCCTCCGACCTTTACATTTTGAGATGCTCCACGATTCTCCATAGGTTTTAGGTGTCTGGAAACGCTTGCCATCCAGCACCTTTAACCCACATTTTCTTTAGCAAGTGCAGTTCGCTTGACGTGTGTTTGGGGACATTATCATGTGGATACTACCCTGTGGCCCAGAAAGGGAGGGGAATTCATCGCCTCTGCTTCAGGATGTTACAGTAATATGTCGGCATTCATGGTTCACCCAATGAACTGTAGCTCCCACAAGACAGCCTGCAGCACGTCATGCAGCCCCAAACCATGACACTATCCCGACCACCATGCTTGACAGTATGTGCGTGACAGACACTTGGCTTGTACACCTTACCGTATTGGAGCCGCCACATCACCATGCACCATCTAACCAGAATAAAGTTCATCCATGGAGTCATCAGACCAGCAGGACATTGTTCAGTAATCCATGTCTTTATTACATGCTTCCTTCAGCAAGACTTGTTTGTGGACTTTCTTGTGCATCATCTTCAGAAGAGGCTTCCTTTATGGGACAACAGTCATGCAGTCCAATTGGATGCAGGGGTCAGCTTGTGGTCGGAGCACTGACGTGCTGACCCCCACACCCCCTCCCTGTGACCTCTGCAGCAATGTTAACGGCACGCATCTGTGGACTGGACGCTGAGCACATGCACACAACTGCTTTGGTCAACCTTGGCGAGTCCTGTTCTGAGTGGAACCTGCTTTGTTAAACAACTGTATGATGGCCACCGTGCTGCAGCTCAGTTTCAGTTTTCAGATCCTCATTTTTTTATTGCCATAGAAGCCCAGGATTGACCTTTCCCGTGACCAGTGTGAGAGTGATAACACCAAGTTTAACACACCTGCTCCTCATTCACACCTGGACCTTGTAACACTATCAAGACACCGTGGAGTAAAAATGGCAAATTGGGCACAATTTGTCCATTTTCCCATAGGGTGTACGTCACTTTCAATGTCAAAGAGCTGGCTTAGACATTTTGATGCTGTGTGTTGTTTTATTTTTTATGGCACACCCAAATTTTACACTGTTATTCTAGCTGTACACTGACTCACTGTGATAGGAGTACTGACTTTTGTGAGATACTGTAAGTGGCGCCAGGAGGCCTGTCTGCTGCTCATATCTCTCTGCTCTTACTTCCATACTATCAGGGAGGCAGGGCTGATGGTGGTCAGTGGTCTTGGTATGGCTGCCATAACAATGTACTACTTTAGCTCTTTGCAAATTAAGACCCCGCACCGTCACTTCTGTAGCAGACAGCACTGATCCTGCTCCACTACCGGTAACTTGTGTGGATCCTTGCTGGTTGGCATCCTTCTCGCCCCCACAGTTTTTCTCCCACTTGTCACCACTGTGTTCCCTGCCTCTGGCTGCTCATCAACAGTACTTTCCTAAAGTACCAAATCTATGCTTTTAATGGTATTCTCTCTGAGCCTAGCAAGAGGTCCTTTTGCGGAATCCTTTTGATCTGTGCAAAGGTGATTGTGTGTCCACTCTGGTTCTATTGGTAGTCACCCGGCTTGTTTCTCGACCGTGTTCTTAAAGGGGTATTCCACTTTTTAGAAAAAAATAAATAAAAAAGGGCTGCAGGTTCATTACACACAGAGCACCAGTATTGTACCAATCCTATACCTAAAACATGTATAATTTATATATTTTGTACTGCATTCTTTCAATATAATAGTCTCTTGAATTTTATCCAGCAAACGCTTGTTTACCCTGACAGTGTAGGAGACCGTTACCATATTGATTCATGATCCAAGCGCCGCTGAGTTTGGTCATTTATTGGAAACTGTAAGTCATTCTTGTGTAACAGATTTATTTTCACACGTCTTCTCACGCGAAACATCAGTAAATGTTATTTCCCTAATAATAAGCTTCAGCAGATGTTTGTTTTAAGATCGTGAATCTGATCCTTTCTTTTTCCTAACTTTCCCCCAAAGCATTCTTTTGGATGAATCGAAACATTTCGGGATAAGGCACAGGGCTTAGTAGGTGCCATAATTATAGGGTTAGGTGGTGGCAGGCACACTCTTAACAGGGCAATTGTCCTGCTTTATTCTGCTTGGTTCGGTATTTTTTTTAGCAATTTAAGGGCCGCATAGGGCTAGTATTGTGGACCGCCCACCCTCCTCCCTTCTTTTTATGCTTTTTTGTATTTTACAGTTGCGTTAAGGGATGCTTGAGTATTATCAAGAGATGCTAGTTTTTTAATGCATATTATTAAAAGTTATATTTTATGGCCATTTTTCCCTCTTTAAAGTATTGTGTTCTTTCAATAGAAGGCAACATTTGTATACAGGAATGCAAATGTCTGCTGCCTCTCATGATCTTCTGCTTGAATTCCATACTAAGATAACCCCACCAATGTCAAGCTTCTGCTTGGATATCAGTTTTGCACAGATTTCACCTCCCCTGAGCTTTGCCTGTTGAACTATGATTTCTATCCTACTGCCTTGCCTGGGACTCAATAAGCATTTCTGCCAGGACCTGGGGTGCTTAGTATTTCAGCCATGCCCCCAAGAGCTTACCTGCACCGATGTCAGCATCTTATGAGAGCCTCTCAGAGACACTTTAAAGAGGTTTTACCAGCATAGACAATGATGGCATATCACTAGCACATGCCATCACTTTCTGATAGGTGCGGGGCCCACCTCTGAGACCAGCACCTATCTTGGGAATGGGCCTCCAAAGGTTGCTCTCCATTCTGTTCTATGGGAGTTCAGAGTACAACCAAGCTGGAGAGCCGGTCTTGCTTAGGCACGACTCTCCATCTGTTCTATGGGAGTTCTGAGCAGAGCCAAATGCACCATTCGGCTCTGCTTGGAATTCCCATAGAACTGAATGGATGTCGTAGCGCAATGTAGTGACCGGTCTCTCCAGTCTGCTCTGATAATTTTTTGGTAACCCCCGTTTCCGCGATATAGTCAAATCAGAGGTGGGACCTGCACCTATCATTTTCTATGGTGGTAAAACCCCTTTGATGTCTAATAAAGGTATTCGAGGAGAAGCTGGAAGCCACAGATCTGTTCTATGGAAATAAAAGTCTTATGGCGACATATATGAACTAGGTGTAGAGGCCAGTTCGAAATAGCTTTAGAGCAGGGTGGAATGCGCCAGTATATATGAACCTGTTCTTCTTCCGTTCATAGATACAGGCGCATTGTAGTGCCAACACAACAACTCAGGCTCAGGTAAACCACTTTGAACTTGGTCTGCCAGTTCTAAGTGTTAAAGGGGTTGCCTCACTATATTGATTCATCTTTCCTTCGTTCTGTTTACTTGGTTTCACTTTGGATTCAGGGGCGTGTTTACTGGCTCATACTAGACTGCAGTAAAAGCCAAGTCTGTAGCTATAGCAACCAGTGCTGTGCAACGCTATCATGAGATATTGAAAAGGTCCTGGTAGCTATTGCGACTCAGTAGGAGCTTATGCAGCCCATACAAGAGAGATATCAAGAAATGGTGAAGATACTGTTTAATTGGACACAATTGCAAAGGTGACGTTGTTTTTTGCAAGATCTTTAACATAAAAAAGTCAGCAATTCCTTGTATGTGAGGACAAAAATAACCCGGCGTAATTGTTGCCCGAGTACTGTCCCGCTGCAATTACGCCGTATGAACATAGCCTTAGTGACTCCAAGAGTCACCCATGACTATCAGCACGGACCGTTATCCAAGAAGTTCCATGTGTGCTCCTACCGCGGTCGAGTGCAAACTCCCTCCAACACCGCTTAGCATTATTAATTTTGTAATAGAGCGGGACGAACTGTTTAATAACAACTATCCCTTTGATAATATTTGGTCAGGCAAAAACCATCAAACACACCACCAGCCCCCGCTGAACTTGTGTTGAATGCGTTTTACGCGGCGATTTTGAATTTATTTTTTCAGATCGAAAACATATCCAAAAACGCCTTGTGAACATACCCTTAAATTTACAAAGCACTAAAACCTTATCAAAATATCAGGAAAACAACCCCCATCATTTATGCTGCAGGTTTCCTAAGACAGCATCGTTAAATAACATGGTCCACTTCTTAAATGCGCTGACGATACTTGAACAATCACTTTGAGAAAATTAATCTTGTTCTTATTGTCCTCTATGGATCGAGATATATATATTTCAGAAAAAGTTGGTTGACTTGTCTGATTCGCCATAGATACAAATACTTGTGCCCGCTGGCGAAGGCACTTCTAGCGATGAGAACTTGCTAATACATATTTTGTGTATGTTTTGTTGAGCGATTGGAGTCCAAGGTTATGAGTGCATTTATGTTGGCTGGGAAGCACCAGACTTGAGGGACATTGAAAAGTTCTCTACAAATCCTGTGCTAACATTTCACTTTTGAGCGGTCTTCCTGATGGTTCTCTACCCTTACAATGGGGGTGCGGGTACCTTTCTATGAGCCTAGATATAAAGGGGCTGTCCACTTTAATAGACCTAGATCTACTTAAATAAAATTATATTAACCTAGTAGTCACTGATGGGAAACATAATAACGTTATAGCTTAACCTAACCTGGACTCTCCTACCACTTGCAAGCTTTAGGAGCTCCCGGGATCCGCTCCTCTTCACTTCTGGGTTCTTGTCCTGACTCACAGGAGAAGCTTACGTTCCATAGTAAGTGAATGCAGCGTGAACCTCTTCTGTGTGTTGGGATAAGAACCTGAAAGTGAAGAAGCGCACATCCCGGGAGCTGTGGAGCTGCAGTGGTGGAGCACCAGGAGGTATATATCACTTTTTGTTATTTTTCTACACCCCGATTCCATTTAAAATAGGACAACCATTTTAAAGAGAACCTATCACCTCCAGAGAACCTTATGAAGTAATAGAAATCTAAAATATACACTTTCTCAAATATGTTTAATTCAATGAAAGCATTTCACTTGTAATTCAGTTTAAAAAAAAGTGTTGGCCCTTTGAGACAGACCTGAGGTTGGGCCAAGATGAAAGCATGATGGATCACTATGTTGACAGTTCTGTGAAACTTCCTGCTTCTGAGCTGGGAGAGACCACTGTGCAGGAGGGAGCCTGTAAGTCTGTATCATTTGTTACCCTTGGGAAACTTTGTGCTGGTTGTAAAGATGTACCCTAGCTAGCTATTGTGGATAATGAAGCCAATGAGCTATGAGGAGGAGGAAGGAAGCAACAAGTAAAACCCTATCGTGTCTATGTCCTCAGTGTACTGTTCCTGCTGCAGTGTATGTACAGTGAGAGAGACTCAGATTAACCCTGTACAAGCAGCTATGTCCTCCCCCTGCACAGCTGGTCTCTCCCACAGAAGGAATCTGACCAGATAGTGATCTCTGCCTGACACAGTGAAAGTAAAACCCATTTCCCTGTAATACTGAGGGAAATCCTATGATTTGCTAATGGCATGCATTTGAAAAAAGTCTTATAATGTCATTTACTGCATATTTTTGTGTGTTTGTGTGATGAAGATAGGTTGCTCCTTTAAGACCTGGCAACTTTAGAGACAAGCTCTTGTAAAGTCGTTGAGGTGTGGAGGTTGCCAAGACCGCACATACAGCTTGATTATCACTATTTGAACAGTTTATCAAATCTTCCAGCTGTCCATATCTAGGGAGCCCACTGTGCAGGGGGAAGCCTGTAAGGGTATGTTCACACGGGGTAATTTCGTCGCACGTTTCGCCGCTAATTTGCTCTCTACTACGGGCGAGATGTGCAACGAAATTATGGTAATCCATAGCTTTTATAGAGAACTATGGATTACGCCTCCTCTCCCCACTTGGACAATAAGATCGTATATTGTACGCTGGAGGGAGATAAGTGACAATCAATTACTTGGGGGGGAAAAACCCCCATCGACAATGAATTCTAGGGGGCCCGGCGAGTTGCCGTCCCCCCCCCCCGGGATACGCGTGTATTATGCGACCCAAACACAGATGTTTTTGCGGCGGATTTGTAGGGCCCCGCAGTACATTTGGAACCCCCAAAAAAGTCTACTATTGCACCCCACGCAGTGGATACAGATCCCTGTTTTTCTATGATAGACTGAAATAAACGGGAAAACCTGTCCCACAAGTCCCAGTGTGCTGTGTGTTGTACTGTATTTAGTAAGACTCAGTTTAACCCCTGGCCAAGCATTTATCCTAGCCCCCCTGCACATTTGTATCTCCCAAAAGAATAAAGATTCCCCTAGTTACAAAGTGAAAGTAAAACCCTTTTTCCCCGTAAAATGGGGGGAAACCCTCTGGTTTGCAATAAATTATTTGAAAAAAAATGTTTATTTATTACTCCCAAATTTTTTGTGTGTTGGTGTGGAGATGATAGGTACTCTTTAAGGACCAGGTCCTTTAAAGCCAGTTTAAAGGGGCTGTCTCACTACATTGATTCATCTTACCTCAGTCATGTTTTCTTGGTTTCACTTTGAATTCAAGGGCGTGTTTACTGGCTTCCACTAGGCTTCAGTAGAAGCCAGGTCTGTAGCTATAGCAACCAGTGCTGGCAGCCTATCAGGATAGGTCAAACAGGTCTGTAACTATAGCGACCTGAGGGCTGATGCAGCCCATACCAGAGGGGATATCTAGGAATAGGTAGGAAACTGTTAATGGACATACATTGCAAAGTGACATGTTTTTGCAAGATCTTTAACATAAAAAGCAGCAACCCTTGTAGTGAGGCAACCCCTTTTAAGAGGTGTTTCAAAAGTACTAAATGCTCTTTAGTCAGTAGGGGAAGATTGAAAACCGAAAAAAACCCTCCAAAAAACAAACTTACCTTGTAAACCTGCTCGTTTCAGCACTGGAGTCAGTCCCAGTGATCCAGGCAGATGACCTCACCGTTCATTTTTCACGCAAGACTGCAGCCAATCGCAGGCCGCAGCAGCCATGTCAGAGAACACTGCAGCCTGCGATTGCCTATAGGGTCACGTGAAGAATGAACGATCATGTCATTGGTAGGGATAATTGGGACCGGCCGCAGCACTGGAACCAGCAGGAATTTTTTTTCACGGTTTACAAAGTAATGTTTTTTTTAAATGTATTTTTAATCATTGCCTAACGACAAATGAGCAGTTAAAGGGGTCGTCTCACTACATCGAGTCATCTTACCTCAGTCCTGTTTTCTTAGTTTTACTTTTGTTTACTGGTTTTTGTGGCCTGCAGTGAGGAGCTGTTGAGGACACAGGTCTGTAGCTATAGCGACCAGTGCTGGCAGCCTATCAGGAGAGAACGAACAGGTCTGTAGCTATAGCTACCAGTGCTGGCAGCCTATCATGAGAGATTGAACATGTCTGTACCTTTAGCGACCTGAGGAGCTGATGCAGCCCATACAAGAGGGCATATCTGGGAATAGGTAGGACACTGTTAATGGGCAAAGATTACAAAGTGACTTGTTTTTGCAAGATCTTTACATAAAAAGCAGCAATCCTTGTAGTGAGACAACCCCTTTAAAGCTATTGGAACACCCCTTTGATACTATGGAAAATATACAAAGAAAATTCTCAATGGATACATAAAGGTCGTCATATAGTATTCAGGATACATTGAGACATCTAATACAATGTATATCTGCAGATCAATCGCCTTAAGCAGATGCAAGAGACAATGAAATTATTTATTACAATGAGTCTGCTGCCACCTAATGGCAATTTGTGAGTGACAAATTGTACACAGTCCCTGGTAAGGAGATATCGCATTATCACCAATCATACTATTGATCCTTCTATGGATTAGAAAACCTCCGGGCCGACCTCCAGCCAAGAGAGACAGGAAGAAATGCAATACCATACATCCTTAAAGGACAAGACGTATTATGAGCCAAGGAGACAACAGAAGGGAGAAATCTATCGCCTTTCTGTTTAGTCGAGACAAAATAATATGGAAGAATTGAATCCCAATCGCACAAGGGTGCTGTAAATTTAACAATCGTTACAGCCATGTCAATAGGCCAATACTTGGATAAGTAACTTGGCTCCTGGAAAGTCGAGCAATCCTTAAAGGGGAATTCCACTTTATATTGTTTTGTTTTTTTTTGTTTTTTTTATTATTTAATATAGGAAATCATAAATTTTTTAACATACATGTATTACAAATTTTGCTCCTTTAGCTCTTTTAAATCAGTTTACACTAATGGTTTCTATGTAGTAACTGTATGGACAGAACAGTCACATGACCACCACACATATGTCATGTGACCTCCTGGAATACATCGGGATAATCATTATTAATATGGTTATTACAGCAACTTCGGCACTGCGTGTAGTTACTTGTACAAGTGCTGTCTCTCTAGAGAATGTCAAGTTGACAATAAAGTTAATTTAAAAAAAACAAAAAACGGAAAGATGAGACAGAAAAGGGCATGTGCAGCATCTTTTCCATAGACACAAGATGCTGCTGGAGGTGTTAATACTGGAGAAGTTCTGCTCCTCCATACACTACTGTTACCTTTATACCAGGGTTACATGATCTATGTGGTGGTCACATGATAAGATGCTGCTGGAGGTGGTAATACTGGAGAAGTTCTGCTCCTCCATACACTACGGTTACCTGGATACCAGGGGTCACATGACCTGTGTGGTGGTCACATGATAATACGCTGCTGGAGGTAGTAATACTGGAGAGGTTCTGCTCCTCCATACATGACTGTTACCTGGATACCAGGGGTCACATGACCTGTGTGGTGGTCACATGATAAGACGCTGCTGGTGGTGGTAATACTGGAGAAGTTCTGCTCCTCCATACATGACTGTTACCTGGATACCAGGGTCACATGTCCTGTGTGGTGGTCACATGATAAGACACTGCTGGAGGTGGCAATACTAGAGAAGTTCTGCTCCTCCATACAATACTGTTACCTGGATCCAGGGTCACATGACCTGTGTGGTGGTCACATGATAAGAGATGCTGGAGGAGTTAATACTGTAGAAGTTCTGCTCCTCCATACATGACTGTTACCTGGATACCAGGGGTCACATGACCTGTGTGGTGGTCACATGATAAGACGATGCTGGAGATAGTAATACTGGAGAGGTTCTGCTCCTCCATACATGACTGTTACCTGGATACCAGGGTCACATGACCTGTGTGGTGGTCACATGATAATACGCTGCTGGAGGTAGTAATACTGGAGAAGTTCTGCTCCTCCATACACTACTGTTACCTGGATGCCAGGCTCACATGACCTGTGTGGTGGTCACATGATAAGACTGGTAAAAAGGAGGTATAGGAGCAGAATTTTTAATATATGTATATTAGAAATTATATACATAACAAATAAACGCATTATAAAAGTGGACAGTTTAGGGTTGTGGTGTTGCATAGTTTGTGTGTGTATTCCTCCCTCCCCCTTTCTCAAGCTACATTAAATTTTGGGCAGTCAAGCTGAACTGAGAGGGTACATTGTTTCCCTGGTGCCACATTCACCTTCATCTGGAGTTCACCATAGATGGCAGGGATCACACCTCCACCTGTGATAATAGGAAATCCACGGCACCTTCTTGTAGTTAGAGCATCATAAACACAATTTTATTACTACTGATTCGTACAAATAGGAGAATCAGTACAAGGTGAGGCAACTGGGGTCTCCCCTGGAGCAGATTGGTTCTTGCCTTGTGGGTTTCAGGGCATTCCCCAGTAGGGAGGCTGGGATTAATGTCCTTGTCTCCCTCCCTTCACCCACATTTTCCCCACCCTTGGTTGAACTTGATGGACACGTGTCTTTTTTCAACCGTACTATGTAACTATCATATAATGGTAAGAGATATAATCTAGTATCCACATGTTGTGACAACGTTTCGGCCTTATCGACCCTTAATCAGGTCACATGTGGTGGAATGATCCGTGTCTGTCCGCAGTGTCCTCAGCTGTGAGCAGGCAACTTTGAGAGTTGCCTCACCTTGTACTTATTCTCCTACTTTTATTACTCTATACTACTAAAAAAGGGATCTACTCAGGTGTGCCGTGGATTTCCTTCCACAGAGCACCCTCATCAAAACTTCTATAAGGTGTACAGAACCTTCTATTTTCCATTACATACCTCCACCTATTCATGACATTTGTCATATATTTATACTCACCTGCCATGGTCTCTTGTATTTTTGGCTTTGGTCTAAGGATCTGGCAGAGAAAATGTCCGGCTTTCTGCAGGGACTGCCTACCACTAATAGTCAGGACGACAACCTGTTCAACTTCAGGATCAAGACTGTAAGGCTGCCTGGACTGCATGTGCCACACAGTGCCGGAGTCTGGTACAGAGTGCATATTTCCACCTGCCAAAAATACAGAAATGGAGAAGTTATTGCTGCACATACAAGTTATGTCAGTTTAGGATCTGAACAGAACACCCTATAGCCAATCAGATGGTAAGAATGATGACAGCAGCAGGGGAAGAGTGTGCTGCTTTTGTGGAAGGCAGTGACCTGTCCATTCATGTAGTTTAGTAAGGAAAGGGTCGTAAGTATTTGTGCATGCATCTTAGGTGTAGTGCAGCCAGAAATGTTGTGTCGATCGGGCATAATTTGTACCACTCTTCCTTGCATGCATTCTGATCACCCAAACTCCTCCTGGTTTGATGGTTTCCCTTACATGGGTGGAGTTTTTCTGCAGCCACAAATCCCATGATGCTGTGCATGATACTCTGAGCCAATGAGATCTCTCCCTTCTTCTGCTCCCCTCTCAGAACATGTAGTTTTACAGCCACAAAGAGAGAAAGAAACTACAGCCGCATCCCCCTCCTGTCCCTCCATATGAATCTAAGCTAATGACTTGGTTGGTATCTTATCCTTGACCATGCATTCTGATCACCAAAGCTCCTCCTCGTTTGATGGTTTCCCTTACATGGGTGGAGTTTCCTGCAGCCTACACATCCCATGATGCTGTGCATGATACTCTGAGCCAATGAGATCTCTCCCTTCTTCTGCTCCCCTCTCAGAACATGTAGTTTCACAGCCACAAAGAGAGAAAGAAACTGCAGCTGCATCCCCCTCCTGTCCCTCCCTGTGAATCTAAACCAGGGGTTTGCAATGTCAGCCCTCCAGCTGTTGGAAAACTAGAACTCCCATCATGCATTTATATAATCTATATCAGGGGGCATGATGGGAGATGTAGTTTCCCAACAGCTGGAGAGCCGACGCTGCAGACCCCTGAGCTAAACTAATGAATTGGTATCGTAACCTTGACCATGGTTTACCCAGGCTTTGTAGCAGATTGTCAGAATACGATGCCGCATGGAAACACATATTGTGATCAAGATCTTCAGGATGAAGTATATTGGACCGGATCACACCCAGGAGACCCTGCTCAGCTAGGTCACTCATTAATCCTGTAGGAGAGAGGGATTGTTACATGATCAGTGTAGGTCAGCCACAGGTTGCTTGTTGTCAAATCCCAAGAAGAAATACAATGACAGGTGAGAACAACAAAATCTATCGTTTTGTGCACACAGCTCCCATGCAGAATCCATGGGCGAGATGTATGAAATTTGGCATTTAAACGCCAAATTTCATGCGCATAATAATAGGCTAGAATGCGCCCGATTTATGAACCCGCTGTACAGCAAGTCATAAATCAGGTGCATTCTAGTGTGAGTATGACATTTCTGGAGGCTTTTTTGATGCTGTTTGGGAGCGGAAACCCTCCAAAAACTGCTCCCAGAACAGTGTCAAAATCAGCTGTGTGAACATATCCTTACACTGCTGTTCTTAAAGTGTTTACCATATACATTGATGGCTTATCGATAGGATATACCATCAATGCCTGATAGGTGCAGATCCCAGAGGTGGAACCCGCACCTGTCTCAAGAAAGAGATTCAAACCTGCTTTAATTTGAAGGGTTAAAAATTTTGAAGACAAAATATCATGCACATGGTAGAGCAGCGTCTCTCCAAAGCAGTATGCCATTCGTCGGTGATGCGTTTTGGACAATAAGGGCGACATGTCCCATTAGGGCTGCACCATTTTTTGGTGTATTTTGCACCAAGAAACTGTTGACGCCCTATTTTCTATATAAATGAAGTGCAGTACACCAGAACTAGATGCATTATATGACACGAATGACATTTTTGAATGTGCCTAAATTAGGCGCATCAAATATGCTATGCGCCTTTTTTTTTGGTATACACCTATATTATGCGCATTAAATATGCTATACAAGGCATACCACACGCCAGATTTTCGACAGGCTTATTTATTCGGGCGCATCATACACTCATTTAATGCGCCTTAAAACTGGCGTGGAAGCGCCTCTTTTCTGACATGTCGCCCTAAGTCCTTATTTGTAGACTTATTGTACAAAACGCATCAGCGGCAAATGGCATACCGCCTTGGAGAGATGCTGCTCCACCATGTGCATGATATTTTTGAACCGTTGGAATAAAAGTATGTTTTAATCTACTTCAATCTGGATGCATAGCTGGTGCACCTGTTTCTAGTTTCTGTTGGAAGACTTAGCTTCATCCACACCTAAAGACTGCACTCAAAGTTAAGGTGAGCTGATTACACTTGTACCTGTTGATTTACATGTCTCTGTTTTGAACAAAGAGGTGGTCAGGATTCTCCCACTGAAATCAATAGGAGCTCCAAGTACAGCCAAGTGGTGTGGAACTCACATTTATTTCAATGGGAGAGTCTAGACCTCTCCATTCAAGACAGAGACGTTTTGGGGATCCCAGAGGTAGAAACCCGCACCTATCAGACATTGATGGCATATCCTATCATTATGCTATCAACGTTTATGGTAACACAACCCCTTTAATCTATGGTCATGTTCACATTTTGCATGTTGCAAAAAATCTAAGTATATTTTAATTCACATATAAGCACGTTACCTTGGAGGAGAGCCGGGCTATGATGTCCTGCATTCTCCTTCCTGAGGAGGAGCAGCAAGCAGTAGTGGTGCGGTTCAGGAACGGAGATGTTAGACTTCCCCTCTGGTTGGGTTGCTTGTTTATTAGGGCAAAATAAACACACCTACAATACAGTGAGAAGGCTCAGGCTATGTCTACATGGCACTGGTTTACGGTCGGATTTGTAAGCAAATTCAGTACTTAGAATCCTCAAAACTCCTGATTGTATATCATCCCCACTGACCTCAATAGAAAATCCGAGCTGTAATCTATTTTCTATTGTGGATCTCAAAACTGCCGGTCTTGAAAAAAAACTCTGAGCATGTTATATAATCCTTCGTATTACAGTGGATTATAATACAGCTCAATGTTAATGGGCTGGGCAAAATGTGAAAAAAGCGACTGCAAAATCCACGTCGTAACCAATTGTAAAATACTGGTCGGATTCTATAACAGAATCATTTATATAATCTATAACAGTGGGAATGATGGGAGTTGTAGTTTCCCAACAGCTGGAGGGACACAGTTTGAGGATGCCTGGTCTAGATACACCCAAACACGCATCTAATAACGTATGTTCACACGGACTGAACACGCCATGCGAACAGACCCTTAGAGTATTTTCATACGAGCTGGGTCTGCTTCTAGTTGTCCACACTGGTCTGGTAGCATAACTTCTGCAAACATTGGTGTCGAGTTTGTCATACATAAATTGCAGATGTTTACTCCACTGTGAATCCATGACACAATCTGCACCAATGTTTGCGGATTTTGTGTACGCAACTTATTCTGTGGGTGAACTGAACAACCAGATGCAGACCCAACCTACATGAATGTACCCTTGAAGGGAAGCCATGTTACTTTCAGACAGGTCAGAAAATAGCATGGGAAATGTTCCTAGAACTGGACGGAAAGGGTCCCCAGGGCTCCGCTCTGTTGCAATGACAAGTCAAGATAAAAAAAAAAACTTTAGGTAACAGTTATGGCCTATGAGCTGATATAAGATTAAAAGCTATACACCATTACTTTAATTAACTGCCCGGGCCCCCAGCAATCCTTAAAATGATGGACAACTGCTGTAGGTAAACAAAGTGGCCCCTTTACCAGTTTTCCCTTGTCTAGTCATGATCTCGGACAGTCATTTGAATGGGACCGTGTTATTATTATTTTAGAGTGTCTTTAGTTCTAGAGCGCTTTACATTCGAGAGGGGTTATATACATAACGTTGGTCAAATGTGACAATAACTAACAACTGGCACAGAGGAAGAGAGGGCCCTGCCCGTGAGGGTGATGGGCGGACATATTTGTGGTGTGGTGGTGGGGGGGGGGGGGGGGGGAAGGAAGTGACAGCGAGGTTATTGTTGGTTATAGGCTCCTGAAGAGATGGGTTTTCAGGTCGCTTTTGAGGCTGGTGAGAATCTGATGTTTTGGGGCAGCGAGTTCCAGGGTGTGGGGGAAGCACGGGAGAAGTCTTGGACTTCCCTGCAGAACTGGTGGCCCCGCTGTGTAGGAAAAGTGCAAAGTAATCCTTGGTCCCTTTTGTTTTTGGGATCAGATGTGCTTCCCAAAACCAGAATGTCATGCCATATTTATAACATTTTAAAGTGGAGACACCGCATTGAATGCTAGATTTGCTACAAAAAAAAGAGACAATGGGCCAGATGTATGAAAACTGTCTAGCAGTAAGCCCGTCTTTGTTGCCCATAGCAACCAGATCTCACAGCAACCAATCAGAGCTCATAGCAACCAATCAGAGCTCAGCTTTTATTTTTCCAGAGCCCTATATGAAATGAAAGTTGAGCTCTGATTGGTTGCTGTGGGCTCTGATTGGTTGCTATGGGCAACAAGGACAGTCTGACTGCTAGACAATTTTCATACATAAGGTCCAATGTTTGCAAATGCTGAATGCTGTACCTGGGCTGGAGACATGTTCAACATTGCTCCTTGTTTAGCAGAGAGATGAAGGCGGCGTACACCATGAATGGAAAATCCTCGCTTGCAGCACGTGCCAATTACATCCCCATAAGCACATGGTGGCACAATAGGGGAGACCACCAGAAAAACGTCACCTGGAGGGGTCAGGAAACAAATTATTATATTAGTGTCAAGATAGATCTATCTGTTCTTGAAAAAAACACAACATGGCCGTCTTATTCCCAGTTTACACTATAGCAAATCCAACCTCAAGGGTCATGTGGAGAAGACCCTTAAAAAGGTATTCTTGCCACACTAATGCTTTTTAAAATGTAGGAAACAATAAATAAGGGTTATTATCAAATACAATGCTGTTCTAATTGTGCTTCATTTTAGCATTAGAGCAGATCTTATCTCCTGCTTGTTAAAAGAAGGTTTCCCAGACTGCTGGCCACTTCGCTCTGCTCTAGTAGTGGCCAAGAGATGGTGATGTCACTCCTTGTTGTGTCTTATCAACAGCACAGGAGCTTGTTTTTCTTTTTTTACTGACGAACTTTAACCCTTTAAGCTCTGTGATCATCTGCCCTGATGTTAATACCCCTCCATTACCAATGTCCATCTAACAGACTTAGCTAGGAATAGCAGAGCTCAAATGTCAGTCACTGCTGTAGAACCACCCACAGCTGAACAGGAATCGGGAGCCTGAAGCTGTAGAACTGCCCACATCCTGAACAGGAAGTGGGAGCCTGAAGCTGTAGACCCGCCCACAACCTGAACAGGAAGCGCGAGCCTGAAGCTGTAGAACCGCCCACAGCCTGAAAAGGAATTGGCAGCCCAAAACTGTAGGAACGGCCTACAGCCTGAACAGAAAGTGACAGCCTGAAGCTGTACAACCGCCCACCGCCTGAACAGAAAGTGGCAGCCTGAAGCAGAGGTGTTAAAACTGCGGCCCTCCAGCTGTTTGGAAACTACAACTCCCATCATGCCCACTGTTATAGATTATATAAATGAATGATGGAAGTTGTAGTTTCCCAACAGCTGGAGGGCCACAGTTTGAAGGCCCCTGCGTGAAGCTATAGAACCGTCCACAGACTGAACAGATAGTGGGAGCCTAAAGCTGTAGAACCGCCCGCAGCCTGAACAGATAGTGGGAGCCTAAAGCTGTAGAACCGCCCACAGTATGAACAGGAAACGAGAACCTGGAGCTGTAGAACCACCCACAGCCTGAACAGGACATGGGAGCCTGGAGCTGTAGAACCATCCACAGCCTGAACAGGAAGCAGGAGCCTAAATCTGTAAAACCACAGAAGTGGGAGTTGGAAGCTGTGGAACCGCCAACAGCCTGAACAGGAACTGGGAGCCTGAAGCTATAGAACCACCAACAGGCTAAACAGGAAGTGGGAGCCTGAAGCTGTAGAACCGCCTTCAGCCTGAACAGGAAGTGGGAGCCTGAAGCTGTAGAACCACCTTCAGACTGAACAGGAAATTGGGAACCTGAAGCTGTAGAACTACCCACAGTCTGAACAGGAAGTGGAAACCTGAAGCTGTAGAACCGTCCACAGCCTGACCAGGAAGCGGGAGCCTAAATCTGTAAAACCGCCCACGGCCTGAACAGGAAGTGGGTGCATGAAGCTTTAGAACCACCCACAGCCTGAACAGGAAGTGGGAGAATGATGCTTACTGTAAACAGCAGGCTCTGTAAAACAGCATGCAAAAACACCCCTTTAAGATGCAACTTCACTGTATTGAAATATTATACAGTAAGACAGTTAGATGATGACACTGCTCCCATACAGAGGATACTGCATAGATTGGAAACTCAGGTTACCTAGAGACCATTTGCCCGTCCATTTTGGTGACCACCAGTTACACTTAGCCACAGAAAGTTATACTTGTGGTTCAGTTCCCTGGACAGTCAGCAAGTAGGCGTGAAGTTAGTAGTCCACTCTTCTTGCCCACTAGGCTTGTAACAAGATAATCAAACACTTAAAGTAGAAAACCATCCGAAGAGAGACACTTCCCAATGGGGATCCAAGTGATGGAAACCCCTTCAGCAATTGTGCTGACTTTCAAGTATGAGCCTTGACACTTTGCAGTACTTCGTGAATGTACGATAGATGGGGGACATAGACATATTCACGCAGGTGCATGTTAGTAATGGGGTACATTCAGCATTAAAGCGTGTGGAAATGCATGGCAAATAGGCAGCAAGATGCCGTCGTGAACAACCCTCAACCCGAAACATACATGGATTCATCAGATTGGTTGGGTACTCAAGTGGCCATCGAAGAGCAAAGGGACAGGGCTTGTGATAACTGGATTTAGATCTAGTGCTTAATTTAAACTTTGATGGGAGGTCGGATCCTGAAGGTGACAATTACAGGTATTCTACCCAACCGCAATACCCATGTGTTTTGGATGTCGCACTAATCAGCACGAACTTAAAACAAAGAGCGTGGGGTCCGGTCCGCCTGACGGGAAATTGGGTCCAAGGCGGCGTGTTGTAGTACCCCGACACAATTGACGTGTACTATCTGTCTCCACTAGGGGGGGTACGGATACTCAAAAAGGGTTTAACATCGTTCAACAACACATAATTAT
The DNA here is from genome assembly GCA_025379985.1 of Phyllomedusa bahiana. Taxonomy (NCBI): domain Eukaryota; kingdom Metazoa; phylum Chordata; class Amphibia; order Anura; family Hylidae; genus Phyllomedusa; species Phyllomedusa bahiana. Next base: position 130,301 of record JAODAL010003970.1, read on the forward strand.
ACTCTCTAGAATATATATATTACCTCAATGGGGCCACATTTACGCAGCTATAAGGCGCAATTAACTTCGGCGAATAGATTCCAAATTGAAACGAAAATAAAGCCGAGTGCAGAAAATACCCATAGCCCCAAACAAACAAGGTACTAACCATCACCTCACGGTGGATCCATCTTTCCCATGTGGTTTCGCATTCAGAAAGCAGAGGCCGAAACGAGACTTATCAGACCAGGCCTTTTTAATCTACATTCCAATTTAAGCTTGGGAAATTGGGTCAGTTCCTGGTTTATGAAGGATACCTTTACTGGGTACCCTCGCCTCAAACCAAAGACTTCAAAATGCCCTCACTACTTGGTTGTCGGGTGCGATGAATTTTATTCAGGAAAGTGCTGCATTCTCTTGAGAGACCAAGAGAAGCTGCTCACGAGTTTTTTTTGGTCTTTTCTAAAACGCTGAAGGTTTGTGGGTCCAGGGACCGGAAAATAAGCTCATCCCCATGTCACAAATGCATGTAAGGGTAATCACCTTCTTCCAACAGCCGGAACTGGTAGATTTCTATCTGTTCCAGCTAAAGACTGAGGGACGGGATCTGTAAAATAAGAAGGGTTAAATTATAATTAATAGTGCATATATATATAATATATATATATATATATATATATATATATATATAATATATTATTAATATATATATATGTATATGTATATAGTGGAAATTTGCTTACTGAAATTTCTTTTTCCTGGAGTCCGTGGGCAGCACACCATTGGGATTACTTCCCCCTAGGTACAACTAGGAGAGACAGGTTAACAAGCAGTAATTGAACTAATTAATCACTTAAGTGTTGCCCTATAAAGCCTGGCTGGAAGCACCGCACACCAGTATTGTAAGTAGCAATGAAGGATATTAATCTGGGTGGGAAAGCTGTGCTGCCTACGGACTCCAGGAAAAAATTTCAGTAAGCAAATTTCCCCTTTCCTGATCGTCCTAAGGCAGCACACCATTGGGATTTAAAAAGCAATCTTAAGAGGGTGGGACCTCCGAAGCTTTCCTGAGTATTAATTCACCAACAGTCGAACATTCTGCAGAAAGGACATCCAATCTGTAATGCTTTACAGACGTGGATGGTGTAGACCATGTTGCAGCATCACAAGTGTGATCTAAAGGCACTTGGCCAAACTCTGCCCAGGATGCCGAAGTGGATCTGGTGAAATGAGCCCGGAGATGAAGAGGTGAATCTCGACCCAGAATACTGTAACATTATTTTATGACCTAAAATTTCAGTGGGCCAGAGTAGCCCTACTGGCTTTGTGACCTTTCCTATTGCCATGAAATTGTAGAAACAATGCTTCATCCGATCTGAATGGTTGAGTAGCTTGTAGATAATTGAGCACTGCTCTTCTCATATCCAGTGTTTACACAGGGCAACGATAGACCTGTCTCTTCCATGTCCTGAGAGAGAAAAAAATACTGGTGTGCGGTGCTTCCAGCCAGGCTTTATAGGGCAACACTTAAGTGATTAATTAGTTCAATTACTGCTTGTTAACCTGTCTCTCCTAGTTGTACCTAGGGGAAGTAATATCCCAATGGTGTGCTGCCTTAGGACGATCAGGAAATATATATATATATATATATATATATATATATCTAGATCTGTGTATGTATACGTACATATGCTAGGACGTAGCACAGAGGCTTCTGGGTACAGCAGTCTTAACCCACATACATCCAGGCCTGCCGTGAGGATGAGGTGTAAGGCATGGTGAAAAGCAGCAGAGTCTTGCAGAAGTGTATAATACATTATGACAGGAACCACCAATGAAGAGAACGAAGACCTAAATTAATCCAGGAATGGTCTTAAGAGGTAAACCTCCAGCACCATCTTCCAAAGTAACTGCTCTCAACTTTATTAGATTGAGGGGAAGAAAACAAACAAAACATGAAAAAAATAAAATAAAATTGACGCGTTTCAGACCTTCTAGTCTGGATCTGTTTATATCATGCTGGGACTAAAGCAAAGTGACAATCAACAATAAAAGCCATGAAGGAAGGGTTGCTTCCTAACCTCCTAAACAGCATACAGTGCTCCCTTAAGTTAGAATGGCCCCAGGATACAATATTGTCACCATACAATGGTCTTTTTCCTGGTCATTGTATGTTGAGGGTAGTTTCAAGATACAATGTCCAAGACACTGATCCAGCCAATTATCATGAACATTATACTTGTAAAACATTTGTATTAGTGAGGTGCATGCAGTTATTGGGGGTCTATAGCGCCTCTGTACAGTACAGAGCAGTACTACATGTCCTGTACTGATATTAAATGTATTAGTGAGGCGCAGTCAGAGAATCGCGGTCTATAGCGCCTCTCTACAGTACAGTGCGGTACTACATGTCCTATACTGCTCTTACATGTATTAGTGAGGTGCATGCAGTGACTGGTGGTCTATAGCGCCTCTGTACAGTACAGTGCGGTATTACATGTCCTGTACTGCTCTTACATGTATTAGTCAGGTGCATGCAGTGATTGGCGGTCTAGTAGCGCCTCTCTACAGTACAGTGCAGTACTACATGTCCTGTACTGCTCTTACATGTGTTAGTGAGGTGCATGCAGTGATTGGCGGTCTATAGCGCCTCTCTACAGTACAGTGCAGTACTACATGTCCTGTACTGCTCTTACATGTGCCAGGATGACTCCTGTCCTCATCAAAGAAAGTGATTTCCAGATTCAGAAGCTCTTTCTGGTGTTATATGAACATCATACAGCTTTATCTGGATCACTATCTGCTCTTTTTTTAAAAAAATTTAATTTACATTATGTTGGGGACATTTTGGGGCTTTTTTAACCAATCAGTTTCCCATAGAGTTATACTTTAAATAATGCTTGTGTTAGAAACAATTAAAGGAGTTTTGCCAGGACGTGCCTTATCTGCTAAGAAGCAATTGTAAACAAGCCATGCTGAGCTGAGAGAGAGAGAGACACAGCCAGAGCACAGAGCCGTGCATAAGGGATTGTGTGAAATGTTCACTCAAATAATCACACTACAACTAGTGGATTCTGTATACAAAAGACAACACCTATTCTCCACAGCAGCTTGAAAGCTTCTTCATGTTCCCTGTCATCAGATAAAGCAGGGATCTACTCAGATAATCACACTACAACTAGTGGATTCTGTATACAAAAGACAACATATTTCTACCCGGTGCCTTGAAAGCTTCTTCAGCTCCCTCTCATCAGATCGTATCTAATAGAAGCTTTTAACTAACTAAGGGCAGGTAAGGCAGCCTGTAGTTCTCTCAGACTGCAATTTTTGTAATCACATATATATATAGAAAAGTGATTAAATACCCATTTTGGAGGATCCCACGTCAACATTACACCGTGGCAAAACCCCTTTAATATTGTAGTAGAGGGAGCACTATGTCTGTTTATAGTACCATAAAACCAAGTATTGATGCATAACTAGCCCGATTTACCAATGAGGCATCTGGAACCCATATGAAAGCTGTAGTGGCAGCCATGATGGTTGTCACTCAGCTTTTCCAGATATAGATTAATGCATACGAACAGAAATTTTAACAAAATTATGATTAAAGGAAAACGCAGGATTTTATATGATTTCTTACCTCAGTTTCCCCATTCTGGAAGAATTCCGGGGCCAGGGGACTCAGCCTCTCCTCCGTCTCCAGTGTTTGCCAAAAGAATCCGGAGGGTACGGAGAAAACTTTCTCCACTGCCTGATGAGGGGACAAAGTGTGAACTGATTATATAGGCTCACAGCATTATATAACAGAATCAAATAAACTAGCTAAAATTCTAGTAATATTCTGGACTAAGGGCAGGTATACCTGAAAAGTGTAAACCATTTTTTTTCATGTGTATCTTTGGGTCATGAATATTCAATAAAGACCGCTACTTCTTAAAGGGGTTGTCTCACCATGCTGTTTCACAGAGCCACAGGCAGCTTCAGGCTCACACTTCCTGGTCAGGCTGTGGGTATGGCTACAGTAATGATTGGCATATTAGCTCTGCTATTCCTAGCTGATCTTGTTACAGTGATACGAGTGCTGGAGATTTATAATCTGTAGTGCACAAACTACAGAGCTCTAAGGATATGTTGACATGGCGTAATTTGCCGCGTATTTGCGCTCTAATACGGGCGAGATGCGCACCGAAATTTCGGTAATCCATAGTTCTCATAGAGAACTATGGATGACACCTCGTCTCCCCGCTCGTGCAATACGATCGTATTGTACGCGCGGGGAGATAAGTGACATGTCAATTAATTAAAGTAATGAATGTCAATGGGTCGGCCGCACGCCTCCTCTCCCCGCTTGAACAATACGATAAGCAGGGAGATAAGTGACATGTCAATTACTAGCTGCGAATACGCGCCGCTAGTAGTGAATGTCTATGGGCTGGCGGGTCGCCGCCCCCCGCCTCACGGGTGCTCGCGCGAGCTCCCGAACTCTAGCGTAATTACGTCCCACAATTACATCGTGTGAACATAGCCTTAATGTTAAAACTTGTCATTAACTTAGGTAAACAACCTCCTGTACTAGAGATAAGACAGAGAGTGATTCATCATGGTCAGACAAAGATAAGATTAAGATAAGATAAAGAGCAGTGAGAGATGGTCAGTAACCAAGAGAGACTTGTGTACTCTAGTAGTAGATAAAAATCTTCCCTATCGCCTGAACTAAGCAAAATCAAAACAGCAATGTATTTGGTAACCGTGTTCATTTACCTTTACCTACATGTTAAAAGTCAATCATTGTGGTGAGAAAACCCCTTCAAGAAAGCTGAACTCTTTCCTTTTTGGTGAATTTACCTGCACTGGATTAATGTTTCTAATATAGTCATCTAATAGGTGAGCTGTTTTTTATTTTTGGGGGTGGGGTGTTATAGTTACTATAGATTTCTCTTTTGTCCATATATTTTGCATCTGGTTAATTCCTAAAAATTAATGCTTCTACTTCTGAAAGCCTTTTTACTTTGCTTCATTTTTCCACATCTGCCTAAAATGTTTTCACAGTACTGTACCTGCAGGATGTGTCAACGTGCAGATTTTGTTACCTGTGGGTCGGGGTTCACCATAACGATGCTGCTTAACTTCATGGCTGGAACCTCCAGGCTTAGAGGGAATAGTTGCCCCTGCAGCTGCTGTAGGACGCTCTCCGTCCAGCTGCTGACGCTCTTCAGAGTGTGGTGTGACAGGAACAGAGACACTTGTTGGTAAAAACTCGATGTACCACGAAAGTCTTCTTTGCCCTGTGTCAGTAAATAGAAGACCAACTCACAATCTTATACTATATGTATAGGCTAAAAAGTCATTTTCACATATACTACTATTGGGATTTCTCTATTTGTGAGCATACACTGGGCCTTATGTATGAAGACTGTCTAGCAGTAAGACTGTCTTTGTTGCCAATACCAACCAATCAGAGCTCAAAGCAACCAATCAGAGCCCATAGCGACCAATCAGAGATTAGCTTTCATTTCATATTGTGCTCTGGAAAAATAAAAGCTGAGTTCTGATTGGTTGCTATGAGTTTTTGATTGTTTTTTTATGGGCTCTGATTGGTTGCTATGAGCTCTGATTGGTTACTATGAGCTCTGATTGTTTAATATGGACTCTGATTGGTGGCTATGGGCTCTGATTGGTTGCTATGGGCTCTGATTGGTGGCTATGGGCTCTAATTGGTCGCTATGGGCTCTAAGTGGTCGCTATGGGCTCTAATTGGTCGCTATGGGCTCTAATTGGTCGCTATGGGCTCTGATTGGTCGCTATGGGCAACAAGGACAGTCTTATCGCTAGAACGGTGTCCATATATACGGCCAATTGTATTTCCCCATTTCTTCCTCTATTGTTGGATAAAAGGGGGTTAATCTGACCATACATAGAAGCGACAGGTCCACTTTAAAAAACAGCCCCCCCCCCCCATAACCACACCTGTGATCACTTATTAGAATCACAATTTTTTCACCTTATTAAAAAAAAAAAAAAAAAAAAAAACAAAAAATTTGCCAGCACATCCAGAATTCTCCCACCTTGTACTTTCTCATCTTGATATTTTTATGGGTCACGGCTTCCCGCGGGGAGACACAGGCATACAGCGCCAATCCTTCCTCCCGCCACATTTGCACTAGTCCTAGAACCTGGAAGGGGGCATCACCCTCAAAGTGAGGATTTAAAGGAGCAACCTAACAAAAGAAGTAAGGCAGTCAGATGGTGACACTGCTGGATACTGTAATGTAGATGAAGGAGTTGGGTGCAGGCGTCTTCTCACCAAGGAGAGAAGCCAGACGACTAGAGCGTTGAAAGCATTGGCCATGGAGAGAGACGACTGCGCTGAGCGACTGATGTGCTGTCCCGGCATCAGAACCTGCCCGCAGCTAGACAGCCAGATAGTGAGGAGTAAAATCTCCGCTCCGCTCCTTGCTGGCAATGGGTCAATCTCTGGGCTGTAGGAAGCCTCCTGTGAAGCAGATAAAAACAATTCACATACAGAGACCTTGCTCCGTCTTTATTGTATCCTCCTTTTCCATAGACACTAAAATAAATTGGAGAAAATGGATAAAAATGGTCTTTTGATTGCAAACATTGTGCAGTTTTTACTATCTAAGAGGTATTTTGTTAAAAGTACTATGCACGTTTACCACAAGTGCTATACATTTCCATGCATTGTACTACAGGGCATATAGTAATATGCTTCACAATCAAACAGTAAGGGCATCATCAATTGGTTGTAACACAGCATGGTGCACCACACGTAACCATTCAATTGACTCCCTTTATAAGCCTTTTCTATATGCAATTGTAATACTAGCGATCACCCTCTCATGGATAGTAGGCGTGCGAGTGGTCGTTTATCAGTATTTCTGCATTTGTGTAGTCTCCCCTGTGTGGTGCTGTGTTTTTTCGGCATACTGGTGTGAACTGGTTCATATCTAATGTGCAGTTATTTTTTACTAGACAGGTGCCCCCGTTTTGGTTTTTTTTTGCAAGCCCTAAATACATGCTCTCTATCCAGATGCATTAAAAAGATGGGCCCCAACTAAATCTTATATCCAGACCCTCTATGGGCCATAAGGCACCTGCAAGAGGTGACAAGACAAAATAGTCTCTTTTGCCAAAGTGCAGGATGACCCATACTTCTGGCTTTGGTATGGGCGACGATCCCAGACATCAACCAAGGAGCCAACAAGGTGGCTTCTCCATAGAGAACTGAGGCCACAGGGGAGAAAGGAACCAGATGGCTACACATTCTCCCCCTAGACATTGGGAGGGTCCCAGAAGGGTACCACATCTCTCAATCCAAGTGAACACACAGTGACATAAAAATTAGAGGGGTTTTGCCACCATAGACAATGATGGCATGTCGCTAGCACATTGTCTGATAGGTGCGGGTCCCAACTCAGGGACCCGCACTTATCTCAGGAACGGGCCCCTGAATCTCTCCATATAGACTGGAGAGTCGGTCGCGGTTGCGCATGACTCTCCATTCTGTTCTATGGGAGTTCCACGCAGAGCCGAATTCACTGCTCAGCTGTACTCGGAAATCGGATAGAATAGAATGGTGACTACGCAAACGCGGCCAGCTCTCCAGCCGGCGCGGCAAACAGGTTCCGCACTCGTGGCAAAACCCCTTTAAATAAGAGTGAATCTATGTAGTGTATACTGTCAGGGCAACAGAGGTATGTGCTCAAAGGGACATGAAAAGGACGTGTAATGTGCCATCACTCAATTGGGTTCCCACACCCAGTGAGTTCAGACATCCTTCATTTCTAGTACTGGGACTTATATTGCCTCCTATTGGGAATAATTCTTCGTCCAGTCATTGAGCTGTACGTAAGGCCTTATGTCTGTCTTTTTAATTAAAGGGGTTGTCCACTTACGAAAACAAATAGAACAACATAATGCTCTTTGGGCCCCATTACTCATTGTCCTCCACTCCTTGGTTCCAGCGCCGCATCTCTCCGGTTTCTAGATAGACATGGTGCTGGAACCAGAGGAAGGGGAGCATAATTTTTTTTTAATGGGTCCAAGTGACATAATATCAATTTTTTTTGCAGAAGTGGACAAGCTCTTTAATGGCAGCAGTAACACACACAGGTATCAACAAGGACCTTTGACATCTGTTTTATTAAATCCTTGTGTACCCTGAAAAGTAACAATTCTGGAGCCTCTTCTCTTAGGCTATGTTCACACGATGTGCTGCGGCGCGTACAGTATTTTTTGGGAGCTTGCGCTAATACGTGCATACTCCAGCGGCGGGGGAGGGGGGGAGGGGGCGGCGTCACGCCGGTCCCATTGACATGCATTACTACGGCACGTATTCGCCGTAAGTAATTGACATGTCACTTATCTCCCCGGGCATACAATACGATCGTATTGTACAAGCAGGGAGAGGAGGCGAATTCCATAGTTCTCTATGAGAACTATGGATTACCGTAATTTCGGCGCGCAACTCACCCGTATTTGTGGGGTGCATTTCGTCACGTATTTGCGCCTCAATACGCACCACAATTACGGTAATTCATAGCTCTCATAGAGAGCCATGAATTACGTCTATCTCCCCGGGCGTACAACACGCACCTATTGTATGCCAGGAGAGAGAAGTGACATGTCACTTCTTCGCGGCGCTTACGCAACACTGATAATGGAAGTGAGTGGACAGTGCGTACTTCTAAAACACCCGGTGTATTGTAGCACGTACAGTACGCGCTGCAATACGGAGTGTGAACATACCCTTATAATTCTGTGTTGTGCTGCTTCTCTGTTATTCCTCCTAAAAAAATGTATTACTGAATCTGTCAGCTGGGTGTTACCATTCCCTTTTTCAGAGGGGTGTGTCCCTGCACACACTGACTGTCAACACTGATTGGACAATGTCAGACTGTGCAGAGACACACCCTGATGACAGATTCAGTAATACATTTCTAGGAGGAATAACAGAGGAACAGCACAGAGTTATAGGAGAAGAGGCTGCAGGATTGTAGGAGGAATAACAGAGGAACAGCACAGAGTTATAAGAGAAGAGGCTGCAGGAGGAATAACAGAGGAACAGCACAGAGTTATAGGAGAAGAGGCTGCAGGGAGGAATAACAGAAGAACAGCACAGAGTTATAGGAGAAGAGGCTGCAGGATTGTAGGAGGAATAACAAAGGAACAGCACAGAGTTATGGGAGAGAGCTGCAGGGGGAATAAGAGGAACACAGAGTTATGGGAGAAGGCTGCAGGATTGTAGAGGAATAACAGAGGAACAGCACAGAGTTATAGGAGAAGAGGCTGCAGGAGGAATAACAGGGGAACAGCACAGAGTTATAGGGAAGAGCGCAGAGGAATAACAGAGGAACAGAAACAGAGTTATAGGAGAAGAGGCTGCAATGGGGAGGAATAACAGGGAACAGCACAGAGTTATAAGGAGAAGAGGCTCCAGAAGTTAATAACAGGGGAACAGCACAGAGTTATAAGAAGTAGGTAGGAATCGAGGAACAGCACAGAGTTATAGGAGAAGCCCGGCTTTAGGAGGAATAACAGAGGAACCAGCACAGAGTTAATAGGAGAAGAGGCTCCCGGGAAGCTATACAGGAAAAAGATTATTAAACACAGAGGCCTGCAGGAAATAGCACAGGCCCTTATTTTGAGGGTGAATCATAGTGTAAATACAGAAACATCATCAAGAGATAAAAGAGGCTCCAGGAGGAATAACACGAAAGTTTAAAAAGCCTGCATGGCTGCGGCACTCTGAGGGGTTCGAGGTTATCCCATGAACCAACAAACAGACAAAAGAAGTCTTACCAGATGGAATAACACTGGTGTTTGCTCTGCCATTGGCTGCGCGCCGCTGACGGAGTTGCGAGGTTTCATCCCCTCCACCTGCGTCTGCATATTCTGTCTGCTTTTCTTTTCCCTGTATTGCTTTTCTCTCTGTGATTGATCCTCTGTGCTGCAGTGACATGACAAAATGAGATTTACACCGAGACCTATTTACATGCACCATCATTATGATATCCAACCAACAAAGCTGTAAGCAAAGTCGCTCACTTAAGTGATTGACTGCACTAGTCAAATTCAGCCAGGACTATTCTCTCCCCCCTGCCATATGGATGCTATAGTGAAGCGGTCACCAAAAACAGGCTGTCCACTGTAGTGCAGTCATGTTAAAGGGCAGAAGGAGCTAAGCAAATAGATAGATACAATGCTGGACTGGGGTGCCCTGGGCCCGCCAGTAAAACTGATTCTTTGGGCCCGCCAGTGGAGTCGATTCTTGGGGCCCACCAGTGGAGTCGATTCTTGGGGCCCACCAGTGGAGTTGTTTCTTGGGGCCACCAGTGGAGTTGATTCTTGGGGCTACCAGTGGAGTCGATTCATACAGTTGGTTCTTGGGGCCACCAGTGGAGTTGATTCTTGGGACCACCAGTGGAGATGATTCTTGGGACCCACCAGTGGAGTTGATTCTTGGGGCCCACCAGTGGAGTTGATTCTTGGGGCCCACCAGTGGAGATGATTCTTGGGGCCCACCAGTGGAGATGATTCTTGGGGCCCCACCAGTGGAGATGAATCTTGGGGCCAACCCGTGGAGAATTTTTGGGGCCCCACCAGTGGAGATGATTCTTGGGGTCACCAGTGGATTGATTCTTGGGGCCACCAGTGGAGATGATTCTTGGGGCCCACCAGGGGGGATGATTCTTGGGGCCACAGTGGGAGATGATTCTTGGGCCCACCAGTGGAGATGATTCTTGGGGCCCACCAGTGGAGATGATTCTTGGGACCACCAGTGGAGCCGATTCTTGGGGCCCACCAGTGGAGCCGATTCTTGGGGCCCACCAGTGGAGCTAATTCATGGGGCCCACCAGTGGAGCTGATTCTTGGGGCCCACCAGTGGAGCTGATTCTTGGGGCCCATCCTACAGCTAACTGTTCATGCCTCCCTTTCTCTGCCTTACCCCTTGAAAAGCAGCCCCAATACTTTCATGGCCAGGGATCCACAATGGGGAATTCCCCTATCCCCCTATGGGCCAGTCCGAGCTTAGATAGATAGATAAATAGATATGAGCGAGACAGACACTTATGAGATAGATAGAAAGATAACTATATATGAAATTTAATAATTCATACACTGTATGTTACATAATATTCTGCATCTGGTACATAGCTTATATTGATAACTTTATTGTCCATACACTATATATACATTTTCAATAAAGTCAAATATATGAGTAAAAAAAATCTACATATGATATATAGTGTTGCAGAAGATTCAGTATAGCCTGTAAAGTACTCTCTCACTGCTCTCTCTCTCTGCTCAGAAGTCCTGTGGGCGGTCCTCATCACTAACTGACATCCTTCCCTGTATTAGTGTGACTACATAGATAGTTGTCAGTCACTGAGTAGGACCGCCCACTGGACTCCTAGGCATCAACAGAGGAAGGATTTTAATTACAAAAATGTACAAATTCCACTGAATCTTCTCCTATAACATTACATATCAATCTACTCAGCTCCATGTGCTCTTTAACCTGATGCCAGTTAGGACCTGTTTGTTTAACTTGACCAGTCCCCTTTAAGGAGGCAAAGGTGCGCCATTACCTGCAGCTTCCCAGTGATTTTCTAGGTTCCTCATTCTTTTGACTTGGATTTTCTTCTTTTGTATCCCCATCGTTAAAGCTGTCGTCCTTCTTTGGCATTTCTTCTCTGTTCTGATGGCTGCAGGAACTAATGTCCACCTTGATGTTCAGTCTCTGCTTTGGATGGGATCTGATCCTTTTTGGGGGTATCCCACTACTGGTGACAGGTGGTTGAGGATCATGCTCAAGAGGTGGTGAACAAGGTCTCATTTTGTGGTTGCGCAGCTGTCGTAGCAATGCACTTTTACCAGTGTGTACCGACCTGCAGGATAAAGGTGCAGTGATCACAATTAAATAGAGTTGTGTATGTGTTCCTCAATAGCTGTATACAAGCAAAGGCTTATAGGAAAGAGCTGAAGAACTCGGATGTAGTAATCCTCATTTCACATGTGACTCAAAAGAGTCTTACAATGTGAAATTGATTGAAGCCAAGCAAGTGAAGCTCATCTACAGACAGCTGTTTCGGGGTATTCACACCTCCTCATCGCAGAGAACAACTTGCTGGGTGAGAGGCAAGTGTGGCTTATTAGGGGTTATGTATCTCATTGGGGAGAGGCACCATGTCGGTGTGTAAAGATTTAAAGGGGTTTTCTCATCAAAGGCTTTCACAGACTTGAGCTGTTTCTGTCTTTTACAGCTTCAAATCCAGGGGCGTGTCTCCTCCCAGCAGGCGTGTCTCTACTCCCAGTAGACATCTCTCCTCCCAGTAAGTGTGTCTCTCCTCCCAGGAGGGGTGTCTTCCCTCACTGAAGACTGGTGACATCATCATTCTGTGTGAGCAGTGAAAAGAAGAAGATGTCACAGCTCTGCAGACCTCCTGCAATGGTCAGTTCTCATGTCTGCAGAGCCGTCACCTCCCTCCACAAGCTCCTTGCAACCAGAACACCTGTATTGGTGTAAAAAGTTATACATACAGCCTGAAGTTATACATACAGCCTGAACTGATGAAACAAATGTGAGGAATATACTCTGCTCACCACTCTGTTATGAGGCAGGAGGTAGAGGGGGAGCAGAGTGCATAAGGCTGTGTTATATGGGGGAGAAGGGGTGAATCTAGCAGCTACAGACTCAGTAATTGCCCAGATCCTTCACACAGAGCTGAGAGATGAGCATAGAGGAGCTCAGGCAGCCTTTATTATACAGACATTACAGAGAGTTGAGTCAGCTAGATTCACTTTAATTTTCCACAGGTCAGAGGGGAGTAAGCATAGAGTGCAGGCAGCCAATTACAGCACATGGGGGCATGTCCCGTCCAGGGGGTATGTCCCTACAGGCTGAACTAAATATCAGTCAGCAAATCACACCTCAGGCTGCTGATTTAGGTCTAGACACACACAGATTAGCTTGGCGATATAATCCAGTATAATGAATATAAAAGGACAAAAGGGAACTAGTAGCTCTTAGACCAAAATATAGCTAATGATGAGTGGCCGTATAATAAAAATTAAATAAATTGGATTATAAAAATATACTTATAAAAATGAGATAAATTGACACTTAGGAATTAATTTTTCCAGATTATATGTCACATAGCGTAAAAGCAATAAAAAAGCAACGCGTTTCGCTTGCACACTGGCGGACCTCATCAGGCATAGCTGCTGTACTAAATGATTTAGGTAACACAAACCAATTGAAAAAGTGCTCATTTTTACTGTGCCCATCATTACAGATCTGGTCTTCATAGCGAGAAAACCCCTTTAACCGCCTTTTCCACCTCATGGGCTATTTTACATTGCAAGACTCTTCTGAATCACATGTGAATTGAGAATTACTACAACCAATAGATGGCGCTGGTGAGCTCTTCAGCTCTTTCCCATAAGCCTTTGTTTATGTGCAAAATACCCAGTGAGGTAGAAAAGGCGAATAACATCCTCACACACCAACATGATGAATACCAACTGTATTCAGTCTCATGTTTGGTACAATTTTAAAGGCAGTCTATGGTTTGATGACATTTCATAACTGGCTTACTTAACTAATTTGATTAAGAATGTCCCTTTAACGGGAACTCCCATTAATTTCCAGAAGTAAAATCGGGACGTATCAGACACTGATAGCATATTTTAGAAAAATGTCTATATCCAGTGTACTCCAATTCATGAAATAACAAACCAAAAAAAGATACAATTTTGCAAAGCTTTAAGTCCTTTTTAAAAATGGGATTTTTGAATTTTTTTTTTTTTTTAATGAATTTTTTTGATTTTGGCCCACAGGGCCCAGGGGAGACCTATTTCCCCACCAGGGTAAAAAGGGGTTTCAGGTAGAATTTCCTGCAGCCTCCCCCATTTGTTACTCGAAAACCCCTTTCCCAGTATACCCAATATTTGTAAACAGGGGGTAAAAAGGGCAGATAGTTTAAAGAATTGTTTTTTAAAACCTGGGAACCCCAGAGACAAAATAGGTCTGTTTAGGAGCTGTAAGCGCTAGCGGGTGAATTTCTGTTTTACTCCCCCGGGCACGGGCCCCATTACCCTTCCCTTACTCCGGGGGCGCGTAAAATTCCCCCGCAAGCCCAAATTTACAAAGTTTAAAATTTTCCCCCCCGGGAAAAGTACAAAAATTAAAAAAACGTATTTTTACAGTGGGGAAGGAGGCCCTTTTAAACCCTAGCTCTCTATGAAACTTTTGGTTATCGTAAAATTTTTGGCGCACCTCCCCCGCATTAGAGCGCAAATACGGCCCCCCGAAAATGCATGCCGAGATTTTAAACCCCTTTTTTAAAAATACCCAAAATTTGCAAAAAGATAAAAAAATTTAAAAAAAATAAAAAACTGAAAAAAAATTGAAAAAAAAAAAAAATGCCGTTTCCCCCCCAATGTTTCCCTTTTTAGATGGGGAAAAGGGAAGGGGCCAACATGTTTGAACTTGGAAAAAAACAAGGCTTTTTAAAATTGGGGGCCTGCCCTGACTTAAAGGGGTTTTTTTTTTCCCACAATGATTTTTTTTTTTTTATTTTTTTTTGTTTAAAAAAGTAATTTATTAACGGTTTTTTTTTTTCATTTTAAAAAAAATTTTTAAAAAAAGAAGCCGATACAGGTATCCCCCCAACAAGGGCATAGCTATACAATACAAAAATTTTTGGGGGTAAAAAACATAAAAAAGGGTTCATCCAAATTTAGAGAAATTTTATTGCGGGGCCCCCCGACCAAAGAAAATGTTTAAAAGTTACCGTTGGGGGCCAAATCCGTAAAAACTTCCCAGGGAATTTAAATTTTAAATTTTTGGGCATAAAAAAAACCCCAAAAAAATAAATGCCCCAACCCCGGGGAAACCAAAGTTTTTGGAAAACCCAAAAACCAGAGCGAAAACCCAAAACCCCCTTGAAAACCCAAACCCAACCACCCCCGCCCGGGTTTAACCCTTTATTTTTTTGTAAAAAGAAATTTCTTTTTTTAAAAGGGAAAATCCTTGGTTTGTTTTTTGGGGGTCCTACCCCAGGGACCCCGAAAAAAAAATTTTCCCAAAAACCTTTTCAGTCCCATTCTTTAACTTCCCCAAAAATCCCCGTTTTGTTTTCCCCCCTTTCCCGGAAATTTTCCATTTTTTTTAATTTTTAAAAGGGAGTTTTTTTCAAATGATCAAATTTCCCCTTTTTGTTTAGGAATTTTTCTTTTGGAAAGGGGGGCCCCCTTTTGGGGAAAATGGCCCCTTTCCCCTTTTTTGGGGCTTCTTTTTAAAAAGAAACTCCACCCCCCTTTTTCCCCTTTTTTCCATATTGAAGTAAAGCTTTTTCCCCGCCCCCCACACTTTCCCCCCACCCCCGGTTTTTTGTCCTCCAAAACCCTTGGGGGTTTAAAAAGGGTTTTTCTTTCTGCCAGGGGGGTTAAAAAGTAGTAGGTTTTTCGGTGGGGCTATCAAACTTGAGGGGATCATGGAACAAGGGATGTTTTTTTTTGGAGAAAATGGGCCCTTTAAAGGGGAAAGAAGGGTTTCCCCCTCCCCCCTCAAAAAAAAAATTTTCACCCGTGCCCCAAACAAAAAAACTGGGGAAAAAAGGACATTTCCATAAATCCCTGCAAAAACCCCCTCCCGGGGTTTTTGGTTTGTTTTTACAAATTTTGGGGGAGGCCCCCCCTTTTTTAAAATGCGGGGACTTTAATTTGGGGGGTTTTGGGGGGAAAAAAAATTTGGAAAAACCATAGATTTTCGTGATAAAGACCCGGAAAATGGGGTTTTTTCCCCTCCATCCCCTCGCAAATGAAAGGCCCCCTTGTTTTTTTGCTTTGTTTTTTCCCGCCCAAACCCGGATTTAATTTTTTTTGGGAAGCCCATAAAATTTTTGGGAAAAATCCCCCCCTTTTCCCAAATTTTTTAAACAAAAAAGGGCCCCCCCTCTCCCTTTGGGGATTTCCGGTTACGTATTTTTTTGCCAAAAAAGACAAAACAAAGAATGTCGGTTTGGGGAAGGGGGGGCCTTTTAAACCCCAAACAACGAGTTTTTTTTTAGCTCCTTTTTTTTTTCTAAACTGGGAAAAAACCCTTGCTTTTTTTTGAAAGCCCCACCCCTGGGCCATTAAAAACCAGGAAAAAAGCCCAAATTTTTGGGTTAATTTTAAATTTAAAAACGGTTTTTTAAGGGTCGGGCCCCGAAAGGGAAGGTTAAGGGGTTTTTTGTGGGTTTTGGGCAAAAAACCGGTGTTCCACCTTTTTCAATTCCCAAAAACCGCCCCTTTTTTTTTTGAGATGTTTGTTATTTGGGCCCCCCGTGGGAATTTCCGGGGTTTCCCTTTTTTAAAGGCAAAATGGTTTTTTTTTCCCGAACATAGGCCCCGGGAAACCCAAAAAAATTTTTTTTTTTTGCCCGGGAGATTTTCCAAAGGGAGCTATTGTTTTCTCTCATGAGAATACAGGTTCTGATGTCCTGCGGTATAGCAGAAAATTTAGTGTGTAACAGAGCCGATAGTTTCCAGGGGGCAGCTATGAGGGCCTCTAGGCCTGTGTTAGAGTAATACGATGTATCTTTTAGCCAATCAAGGCAGTGTCGCATGTTACATGCTATGTTATATTTACGGATATCGGGCATATTAATGCCTCCATTAATTCTGGGTAGCATGAGTTTTTTTGCAGCAATTCGGGGTCGTTTGCGGGCCCATAGAAAGGTTGTGAAGCTATTCTGGATGATTTTCACGTCCGCGTGGCGTATAAGTAACGGGATAGTTTGGAGCGGGTACAATAATTTAGAAAAACTCATCATGCGGATAAGATGCGCTCGTGCAAATAACGTGAGGGGTAATGAGGACCACCTGTTTAGTTCCCTAATAATTTTTAGAATCAGGGGTGGGTAATTTAAATTGTAGACCGAAATTGGAGAACGTCCTATGTGTATTCCCAAATATTTAATCGAAGTGGCTGGGGTCTGAACTACAATATCTTGCTGGGAAAGAGAGATGGGTTTTGCATTTGGAGATATTCGTAGCATTTCGGATTTGGATTCATTAACACGGAACCCTGAGAAGTTCCTAAATAGCTGCAGCTCTCGGAAGAGGGCAGGTAAGTCTCGCTCTGAGTGCTGTACGAAGAACGTGATGTCATCAGCAAAAAGTGCCAGCTTTAGTTCTTGGGTTTTAATCTTGATGCCCTCAAAGGTATTTGAGGAGATCAGGAACCTAGCTAGGGGCTCTATTGCTAGGTTGAAAAGATAAGGTGAGAGGGGGCACCCCTGCCTTGTCCCCCTCTGAAGGGCAAATGGCTTTGAAAGGTATCCAGGAACACTGATTCTGGCTTCCGGGTTAAGGTATAGGATCTTTAAAAAGGTCCGAAACGGGCCAGTGAGTCCTATCTTATCCAGTACATTTCCAAGCCATCCCCAGTCTACGCTGTCAAAAGCCTTCTCGGCGTCTATGGCGAGTAGCGCCGAGAAGGGATGACAGGTCGGGCGTTTATTGACCTCATCCAGTACTAGCAGTACTTTACGAATATTTGCTACCGCTGACCTACCCTGAATGAACCCTACCTGGTGACTGCCAATGAGTTTCTGCATGAATGGAGCCAGTCGGTCCGCCATTATTTTAGCAAGTATTTTTAGATCCACGTTTATCAGGGATATAGGTCAATAGGATGCAGGTGAGGTGGGGTCCTTGCCGGCCTTAGGGATTAATCTAATGTGTGCAGTGTTCATGGACGGGGGGATGATACTTCCGGATAAGTACATGTTGAATAATGTCAGCAGAGTTGGGGCAATTTGGGTTTTCAAAGTTTTAAAAAACTCGCCTGTATAGCCATCTGGGCCAGGCGACTTGTTGTTTTTTAGGTTGGTGATGGCTTGTTCAATCTCTGCTTTGGTGATCGGCGAACCCAGGGTCACCGTCTCCTCTACAGAGAGACCGGGGAGCTCAATGTTCTGTAACCAACGCTTGGAGAGAGCGCCGTTCAGATCCTCCTTAGCATATAGTTTTTCATAAAACGATCGAAGAATCTCGACCAATTTATCGCCTTTCCGCGTGAGGATCCCGGTTTGGTCCTTCAGCGCTGGTACGGAAGCTGGCGGGTGGGGTCCTTTGGCAAACCTTGCCAAGAGCCGTCCCGGTTTATTGCCATGTCGAAACAATGCTGCTTCCTGCTTAGTTATTTTCTGGGCCTCTTTTTTTTCAAGCCAAGACTCGTATTCGCGTTTGGCTGTCATCCAACGCGACTTATTTGTGTCTGAAGGAGAAAGTGAAAAGGTATCATATGCCACACGTATTTCTTCACTTAAGGATTCTAATTTGTCTCTCAATATCTTCTTAAATCTAGAAACAAGTGCAATTTAGTTTACCTCTTATGACTACTTTAGCGGGCATCCCAGGATATCTGGGGGGAGCTCAATTGTGGCCTCATTATAGAAGTGGTATTCTTGCACCAGCCTGAAGTGTCTTACAAAATCTTCATCTTTCGTTAGTACGAGGAAAATTTTCCCAGATGTAGTCTGACCCTCCGAGAAAAACTATCTAAGATAGATCCACTCCCCTGTTATCGATAATCTGAGATGATCATTTCCTCAATATTCGCAACTTCTATTTTGGGCAGCAGATTGTGGGAGAGGAGCATGTAGTCTAGTCTGGACCACATCTTATGGGGGTGTGAATAAAACGTATACTCTCTGCCTTCTGGGTTTAGTTGTCTCCAAGAATCG
Source organism: Phyllomedusa bahiana (assembly GCA_025379985.1). NCBI lineage: Eukaryota > Metazoa > Chordata > Amphibia > Anura > Hylidae > Phyllomedusa > Phyllomedusa bahiana. Next base: position 149,041 of record JAODAL010003970.1, read on the forward strand.
TGAAGGTTCAGATTAAGTGCAAATCTGGTTAAGGGGGTGGCTCCCTGCTGAGAGTGACCTTGCGAAGGTTCCTCTCTCCTTCTATCCTCCGATCTGGACATAACATCGTTAAAGTCGCCGGAGACTATTTTATATGCGCTATCATCATTTTGTATGGTCAGTTCAAGACGCTTTGAGAACTCGCTCCTCCGCATTAGGCCATAAATTATATTGAACGAGAACACCTCATCTGCTATCTGGAGCTTAGCATTAACCCACCGCCCTTCCGAATCCTTCTCCTGGTGTAAGACAGACCCGCTGAGGTTTTTACTTATTAGGATAAGAACCCCTGCTTTGCCGTTCTGTGCTGACGAACCTATGACCTGTCCCACCCATAATCCCTGCATCCTGCCAAAGTCACTTTCCAATAGGTGTGTCTCCTGTAAGAAAGCTACATCGGTTTTAAGACGCTTTAGGTGTCTTAGTACCATCTTGCGCTTATTGGGAGATCTCAGCCCTTTCACATTCCATGTGACTACCTTCATTTTAAAAGTTAGAATTACCGGGGGTACTGGTTACTTTGTGTTATGCGAGGTGTCATCAAACATAATTCTTGCAGACGAAATTTTGAAACAAACAATAAAAACGACACCAAGTCTCACTGGTCCTGTTAGCACAACACACTGAAGGAGGTAGGACTCTAATCCCGCTCCTCCTCACTGTGTGCAATTGGGTAATAATGACCATTCACTTGCTCTAGGACTATTTCTCTCCCTCGATTCCTGCATTTAAGAGCTGAACAACAGTTTGATTTAGTCAAAGCATTGGTTTTCATTTAAGATATAAACATAACTTTGAGCTCATCCTGGAGCTCCTCCTAAGTGGCAGAAAGTAATCAATTAGTATACTTGGTGCCTTGTAGACCTGGTTAACAATGTACAATGCGTCCCTATGAATTCAGCATCTTATAGCTACCTCATTTGGAGTCATTCGTTTATCTTGTAGTGAAGTTCAAGGTATTTGAAGGTATGAGAGCCCCCACATGTCGCCTCTCCGTTATGTTGGGTCCTGTGCTCGAGCCCAAACAGCAGGTGTGTTTAGTCATGTGACCATTCTAGAGGACTGTCTTCGTCGCTGTTCTTTCGGGCTTCTAGGTCGTGGTGGGTGTGCTTGGTGGGAAGCTTCTTCTGTCAGACGGTGATCATTCCTGGAGAGGGTACCCAGCCCGGATGGAGAAGCGGAGCGATCTGAGACTGAAGGTGAGGGGGGTCTGGAATAAGTGTGGTACCTCTCGTCAAGGTATTTCTCAGCGTCAGCTGGTGAATGAAAGGTAGACGTATTTCCGTTTTTATGAAATATCTTCAGGATTGCCGGATATAATAGTGCAAATTTGATCTGTTTGTTGAAAAGCAGCGAGCAAATCGAAGAGAAGGCCCTTCTCCTCTTCGCCACTTCTGCAGAGAAGTCTTCAAAAATGAGAATTTTGCGACCCTTAAAGATAAGATCAGTCCTTAGCCTTTTAAAGGCTCTCAGAATGGCAACCTTATCTGTGAAGTGGAGGTATTTTACGATCGTTTGACGCGGCCTTTCTCTCAGGGCCGGTGGGATGCCTTCCTCCCGTGTTGTTCTGGCCCCTCCTCTGAGATCAGGGCCTAAGCGATGAGCGCGCTCTACCTTGCATATCTGCGAGAGTCCCAAAGCTTTAGGTAGTTCCCTTTCACATAACATCGCCAAACTCTTAGGTGGTATGGATTCGGAGATGCCTGATATCCTTAGGTTACTTCGTCTCGATCGGTTTTCCAGATCCTCTAGCTTGTCGTTTAGTCTCTGGTTCTCCTGTAGTAAATCATCTATTTGGGAACGAGCTTTATCTGTGTCTGTTCTCAGATCTCGGATTTGCAGGTCATGTTCATCTATTCTTTCAGTCTGGGTGATTACATCCGTTTTGACTTGCGCTATCATCTTCGCCACTGATGCCATTAACGAGGCCTGGAGGTCGGCCGATATTTGCTTTGCAACCTCCATCACAATGTTCTTGAAATCAGCAGATGATGTGTCGGTTTTGTCCGCAGGGGGTTCTTGGTCCTCCTGTAGGTCTAGGGGAGCTGGGGTTAGGGAGAAACATCCCCCCCCAGATTCGTTGTGGTGTCCCAGTCTGTCGCCGTCAGAGAGAGTGCTTCTTCAGAATTGTCCTGAAAATCCCCATGAGATGTAAGTCTAGGTGGCACTGAGGTTTGGGATTTATCGGATTTGGGGGGTTGTTTTGCGCCTTTTGAACGGCCCATTTTGCATAGATATTTTTCCATGTATTGGGGCACTCAGCGATTCATGCACCTTCAGAGTGTTGAGGTGGGATGCGGCGCTTGGACCAGCTTTATATCAATAGTTTGGTTGCTCGATCAGATTAGTATTTAAGGACTACTGAAGCACTATGTAATTCAGTGTTTTGACTTCTGGTTAAAGATTTCTCGTTAGGTTGTGTCACTGAGTTGTCTTCCACCCCCCCCCCCCCTTTTTTTTTTCTTTTTTTCCTCTTCTCTTTTACTGGGCACCAACAATTTGGTCAGGAAGGTATTGAGCTTCTCAGCAGCGTGCTTTATTATCACCAAATATGGGGGCAGGTGGCATTTCAGCTTTTGTTTTTGTTTTTCTACACCTCTGGTCTTTCAGAAATGTTGGATATCAGTGGTGTGAGCTTTGGTGGTTGAGTTTTTCAGTGGTTTTTTTTTAAGTTTCTCCCAGTTTTTAAAAAAGAAAGCCCGCATCCTTGGACGTGCTTTCAGTTTGTCAGGGGGTTGCTGTTGTTGGCTAAATTTTATGTTTTTAAATTGAAAAAGCCCAAAGCATAGTCAAAAATTGTCAGTGTGGCCTATCAGCTCCATTTGTGCCTCCACTTTTTGAGGGGGTTCAGCGCGTCTATGGTGTTATGATTGTTAAAGCTGTAAATCTTATTTACTGCCCAGTCACTGCCCAGTAAGCCTGTGTTGCCTCGGTCACCTCAGAGAGGTCGGGTGTTTATGGTTGGCAGCGCAGATTGTGTGCTGCTCAGGGTGGCCGTTCCTTAGCTGTTCAGCTGTGGCGGGAAATGTTCGCGGACTTTTCTCTGTGGGCAGGATACAAGCAACAAGGCCTAATATTATTTGTCCCAAATGGTCTGGGGCCCCGGGGTTTAGCGTTTTGGGGGGGGAGAATTGCCTCACCCCCAAAAATCTTCCTGGTTTTCGGCGTTTCCTTGATTTTTGGGGACCCCCCCTTCCCTCCTTTGCAGCGGGGTTGGGGGTCGGGAGCACGGCTGGTTTTAATTTTTTTTCCCTCTCGGGGGGCGGGTTTGGGGGGCCCCGGGGGGGAAAACGAAAAAATGCGAATGCGGGGCTCGGGTTTTATCAGCGGGGTTTTGTTTTACCCAAACTTCTGCCCCTTTTTTTTTTAAGGGCCCCGGAGTTGGAGATGGGGGTCTGGGATACCCAGGTTTTTTCCTACTTTGGGTCTTTTAGCCCATGCGGCAGTCTCTCCGTTGGGGGGAAATGATCTGGAAAGTGTACGGGGGGAAAGTCTGTGTTTTGGGGGTTTTGGGGGGTGCTTGTGCGTGGGGGGTTTTCTTCCCCCTCCCGCGGGTTTCCGGCCGGTCTAAAAAAGGGCCCCGCTAGTCGGGCGGAAAAAAGGTTTGGGGCTCCTCGACGTTCGCCAGGCATCCGTTTTCCGGGTTTAAATTTCCCGGGGATGAGTTTCCCGCCGGGAGTTTCCCGCTCACGGGCTCATTCCATGGCGGGCGCCGGCCCGGAAGCCCCTTTAATTCAGATTTTTGAAAGGAAGCTTCCAAAGACTTTGACATCATCATATGGGCTACCCCCAATTTTTTTAAAGGGATTATTTAAACCAAATGTATGTAAACTTTTGATTTTGCAGAAAGAAATTTAAAATAAAAATTAAAAATTCTTTTTAAAAATTAAATTTGGCATTTGGAAAAATAAAAATAGTTTTAAACAACCCAAATTTAACCTAAAAATGGAAAGGTTTTTCTGTTTTCATGCCCAGAAAAGGGAAAAAAGCAATCATATGTGTCTTTTTATATTGTGTATGTAAACTTTCAACTGTATGTGGAAAACACTTAAAGGCAATTTTTTTTATCTATAAATATGTGCCATGAAAAATGCTGTGTGAACCCAGCCCTATTGAAAATTTATCCCCAAAGGATCCCTGCCTCAGGTTTTTTTTAGGACCCCAACCACCCCTCCCGTTTTAAGCCCTCTTGACTGCTGTTCCTTTGGTGCACACGTGGTAAAATGGATGTTTTTGGGGGGTTTTAAACTAATTTGTGTACATGTGTGTTTAAATAAGATAAAGTTTGTTTATAAGAAAAGAACAAACTTTCCTCCTTTTTTAAAACCATTTCAGTTCCATTTATCCAAATTTTTGGGGCGAATGATGTGCAGAATTTTAGGGGATTTTAAGATGGGGCCCCGAAATTCCCCCGTGTATATCCTGCCAAAAAGCAAATGATTTTTTGACTACCCTGTTTCCCCCAAAAAGCACTGGGGTGTTTTCCCTCTGGCCTGGCCCAAAGACTTTGAACCCAAAAGGGGAATTTGTGCTCAAAACCCTTCCATGGGGGCTGTCCCCCTGGGGCCAAAGCGCCCACGCCCCCCTTTTTTTTTACTGTTTAAATATGTGTACCGCCCCGAATAAAAAAGGTTTTTTTCAAAGGATTTCGATTGAATCGGAAGTGTCTGGCTCTTTTTTTCATTGGCCCCCGCCAGTGAAAATTGGGGCATGATTTGGAGTACCGGAGTGGGAACAGGAAAATTTCCCTTGTCGCTTTAGACCCTTGGGGCATGTGAGGGGGGCATTTTTATAATAATTGTGAAATCAGCTTTTGTATTTCCGTTTCAAAGAATTTAAAAAAAGTTTTTTGTTAACCTTAGGAAACAAAAGTTTTCTCCTAATTTGTACTTTTTTCCAAAAACCCTGGGGGCATAGGGTTTTAAGGAAACCCAAAAAAAAATATGTTTCCAAATTTGTGAAAATTGATTTTTTTCAATTTTTTTTACTTTATACTGTTAAAGTAATTTAAAATAAGTTCAAAAAAAACATATTCTTAAATAAAAATATAGAACTCTGGGAAATTTAAGGCCCAAGTCTTGTCTTGTTGCATTGTTAATAATTTTTGTTTGCTTTAAACAAAGAAAAGTTAGGATGTTTTTTTAACTAGTTTTCATGATAAATCCGCTAAAAGAATCTTTTTATTTAGAAGATATACCGATCTTTGTTTTATACACGTTTTTTTTCCTTTTAATGGTTTTTTTAAGAAAAAAATTTTCAGGGACATGACTGAAGTCCAATGTCATCTATATTGGAAAAATAGTAATTTATTTTCCTGCATGAAAATATGCTTTATTTTTCAAATTTTCTAAATGCAGTTCATTTGTTAGGATAAATCAAGACACTGGTTGAACTAATCAATAAAAATCAGTATATTTATCAATGCCATTTTCAGCACATGTCCATTCAATTTGATACCTCTTCAAAGCTATGGCGACATGTATATACGGAGCTGTGCCAGTTTTCTGGCATGCTTTGAGCCAGAAAACCTGTCCGACAGATGTATGAGCTGTCCTACGCTACAATCTGGCACATGCTGCACCACATTTATGAATGTGGCAAGACAAAAAAGTTGTACCAAAAAATTTCCCTTTTAGTGGCGAGGCGTGACAAATTTTGCGCATAACTCTTTACGCACCCTTTTTTTCTTTCAATGGCACACATTTATAAAGTGCTGTGAGACACTTTCATAGATAATTATGAAATTGTCTACATTAACTTACTGAGAAATACGACTGTTGAGGAAGTGCCAATTTTCATATACTGTATGTCCCCCAATGCATTTTCAAATATGTTTTACAGTTTTCCAGTCTAGTATTACCTGGAAACATTGATAAGGCGGGTTTAGACTCGTCACTGAAATTTGTGGAAGATATCATTTGACAAACTGGCACCTGCTATATCTGTGTTTCTTTTAACATAAAAATGACTTTTTTAAAAGTTAAATTAAAAAGTTTAAATACATTTTCCAGTTTTTTTTTAATTAAAACTACTTTCATTGCTTTTAAATGAACTTATACACAGTGAAATAATAACATTTTAAATGCAGTAGTTTGCTTTATTTTCAAGCTTAAAGATCATTTTAGAAAATCATTATTCTGCAAGTAACTTTTGATTAGTTAATTACAAAAAATTTTTTTCCCTTTTGTTTTGCGTTTTACTATTGATTTTTGGGAGAACAAAAGATATTGTTTGACACAGTTTTAATTTTTAAAATTTAAATTTGCCTTAAAGTAAGAATATTTTTGCTGCTAAAACATACTTACATAGGTTTGTCCTAGGTTCCAGAGTGGGAATAAGATTTGAATGCAAGGGAGGGGTATAGGTCATTGTAAAACTTGTGACATGTATGAATGGTGCTGCGCCAATTTTTTCGCGTATTTTGCATAAGAAATCTGTCATAGCCTTGTTTTATAGATGTTGTACACTAAAGATATGTTATCCTATGCAATAAAGATATGCTAGGCAAAAAAAGATTTCCCAAAGTAGCAAAAAAAGCATACCAGCACCGTTTAAAAGAACCCACATAAAACAGTTCATAATTTTTTCAAAATTTACATCCTCCCCATTTGTTTTGGAATGGCCCATATCGGCTCAATTTAAAATACAGTTCCCCTTTTTTTCCCTCTATTGACCCAGAAATATAAACCCATAAGGCATGAACCAATCTGCCTAAAAAGGAAATTTTTTCACACTGTTTTTGAGGGGCAAGGAAAATAATTTTAATTATAATTATTAAATATTAGTTATTCCGTGGGTTTTTGCGGGTTTTTGGGGTCATGCTGCGGTCCAAAGCGGGATATAAAATGTCCAGTTAAATAAAATGGGGGTTCAAAGACTCCTTTTTCCTCACTTTTTAATCTGTGGGTAGCAGGTTTGGGGGTCATGCTGGGGGTACAGGCACTAGTCAATTTTTCCAGTTAAAACTAAAATGGGGGTTTCAAATACTTTTTTTTACGTCCTTTTTTTCTTGGGTCAGACAGGTTTAAGGGTCATGCTGCGGTACGGACGGTTGTCAATGTCCTTTTTTTCAACTAAAATGGTTTTTGAAACTCCTTTTTCTGGAACTTTTTAAAACCCTTACCCCCGGAGCCATTTTGGCCTCTTGACAGAGCCCTATTTTTGAAATTTCTTCATGTGTCATTTTTTGTGAGAATAATTTTTTGAACTTTAACCTACCATGTATTCAGAGATTTTTTTCTGTGACACTTTGTGCTTTAAGATATAAAAAATTTTGGGTTTCCAAAAAAAAATGTTTTTTTATTTGTAAAAAAATATAAAAAAATCGTAAAAAAATTTGAAAAATTTACCTTTTAACTTCAAAAAATTTCTGCATGTAAGACAGATGTTATTCCATCAAATAGTTTAAACGGGATCCCCCCCCTATGTCTGTGTAGTTTGGATCATTTTTTTAAATGTCTTTTTTTTTTTTGACATTGGGGGCTTAGAAATTTATAGTTTTTTCAAATTTTAAACAAAATTTGCAATATAATTTTTTTTAAGAACCAGCATTCAAAACTGATTTTGATTGGCCCTGTAGTTAGATCCCCCCAAAATGCCCTCATCAAGAAAAAACTACACCCCTTAAAGTATTCAAAACCGCATTTAGGAAGTTTTTTAAACCCATTAGGGTTTCACAGGAATTAAAATAAGGGGGAAGTGAAATTTCAAAATTTCACTTTTTTTGAGATTTTAAATTTTTTTCATTGTTCAAAAGAATAGGGGAAATTTTATCGGGGAAATACAAATTTAATATTTTTCCCCCAGATTCTGCCTTTTTCAGAGATATCCCATAGGGGGGCCCTAGTGCATTATTTGCTCAACCCAAGCCCCAGAATAGGGGACACCTAGGACTCTGAGTCTCATTTTTATTACCATTTTATTTAGGGGCCATTTCAGGTTTGCGGACCCCTAAAGTTCCAAAACTTAATAAAAGCCCCCCAAAAATACCCCATTTGGAAAAATAAACCCCTTAAGGAAAATACCGGGGTGTAGTGAGCATATCGCCCCACAGGTGTGTCACAAAAATTTTTTTTTTTGCGTTAGGCGTGAAAATGTAAAAAAAATTTTTTTTTCCCAATAATCTGCAGTTTTTTTGCAAAATGTTTAATTTTTACAAAGGGAAACCTGGGTTTAAAAAACCCAAAACCTTGTTACACTTTCTTCCAATTCGGCAATACCCTACTGGGGTGTAAACTTGTTTTGGGCCGGGAGGGGGTAAAGGGAGGGAGCGTACTTGGCCCTTTTGGAAAGCAGATTTTGGTGGGGCCCTGTGCTAACAAACCCCCCCAAAAAACCAGAACAGGTGAAACCTTCCATAATAACCCATTTTGGATTCAAACACCCCTCTAGATCTCATCTAGGGGGTATTGTACATTTTGGGTTTCACAGGTTTAAAAAAAGTTCTTTTTTTTTGAAAATTGGGGTATGAAAAAGAGGGGAAAACGCCCAATTCCCCATTGTTTTTTGACTTCAATTTTTCAGCGTTCGCCGTGCAGGTAAATGAAAGGATATCTTTTTCTATTTGGGGGGTCGGTACAAATTTAATGTTAATTTTAATAGTTTTTTATGTTTTATTACTTTTACCAATAGAAATAGTTTATAAAAAAAAAAATTGCGTTTTTTTTTGTTGTTCTGTTTGATAGCCAAAAACTTTTTTTTCTGTATCGGGAGATTCTGGGCTTTTTTTTTGTGGGATAGTTAAAATTTTATTGTACCCTTATGGGGGCATATGCCGCTTTTATCACCCTTTTTTTTAAGGTTTTTGTGAAGGCTTTTGAAAAAATACAGATTTCCTGGGGTTTTTTTTTTTTTTATTTTTTAACGCGGTCACCCTGCAGTAAAAATGACATACTAGTATTACTCATCAGGTCGATACATTACAGCATATCCAAATTTTTTATATTTTTTTTTGTTTTTCTGCTTTTACACAAATTAAAAACTTTTTTCAAAAAAGGAAAACACGTTTTTTCATGCCATGTCTGAGAGCCATAACTTTTTTTTTTTTCTGTGTACGGAGTGGTAGGGCTTGTTTTTTTTCGGGGGAAAATTTTTCGTTTTTATTGGTATAATTTTGGGGGGAAAGAATTTTGATCAGTTTTAAATCCCTTTTTTGGAAAAGGGAGGGTGAAGAAAATACTGCAAAACCTGTAGTTTTTTTATTTTTTTTTTTAACGCGTCATGTGCAGTATCCAGACCCCTTAGCTTTACTTCTGGGGGCGATTTCATTATGGCGATACCTATTTAATAGTTTTTTAAATTTTTGAAGCAAATTTTTAAAAAAAAAAAAAAAGTCTTTTATTGGTTTTTAAAAAAATTTTTATTCATCCTGTCTTTTGAGAGCCCCAAAAATTTTTATTTTTCCCTATACAGAGAAAGTGTATGGACTTTTTTTTTTGCGGGATGAACGAAGTTTTAATTGGTACAACTTTGGCGTCTATATAATTTTTGATCGTTTTTTCAATTTTATGTGCTGCAGGGTGTACAAAAATGCAATTCTGTGACTGTTTTTTTTTTTTGTTTTTTTGGCGTTCACCACGGGTTTAAATTAACATGACAGATTTATGGGGGGGTAGTTACGCACGCGGCGATACCAAATATGGGACTTTTTTTATTTTTTTTATCTTTTTGGGGGGGATTGGCGTTTGTAAAGGGGAAAAGGGCGGTTGTCGTGTTTTTATTTTATTTTTTTTTTGTTTTTTTACCTTTTTTTTTTTACTTTTTACATTTATTTTTACTTTTTTCACTTTTTTTTCACTTTATCTTCTAACAGAATCATTTAATTGCTGTTAGAACAGACCAGTGCCCGTCAGTTTCTGTGTATGGTTGCCATGACAACGCCTGTACCATGCCCACAATGCATTGCGGGCATGGTGACGTCACTGATGACCCGGGGAAATGCCGTTCCCCTTCCGAGGGGATCGAAGGAGATGGTGCCGCACTAGTGCGGGAGCCGACGGGGAGAGGGAGGGGGGCTCACTCCTGCCTGCCCGCGGCTTTTTTATCGCACCATACAGGTGCGGTAAAAAGCGAATCACCCGGCCGGAGCCCACTCCGGCCCGGGGGTATAGGCATGCGGCCAGCGGAAATTTACCGCTGGTCCCATGTTCGTTTCGGGTGCGTGGTCGCCCGAAAGCCCGCCGATGCCGGGGGGCGTATGGATACGTCCATTTGCGGGAAGTCACTTCCCGCTGGGGGTATCCATACCCCTTGGGGAAAAGGGGTAATTGGGGGTATGGGGGGTTTGGGGGTCATGCGGGGTCCAGGCAAGCATAGTCAATGCCCAGTTCACTAAAAGGGTGGTTGAAAGACTCCTTTTACCATCACTTTTTAATCTGTGGGTCAGACTTTTAAGGGTCTGCTCGTTCCAGGAAGGGAGGTCAATGTCCAGTTCAACTAAAGAGGTTAAATATACTGCCTTCCAGCCTTTTTAATTTGTGGGTCATGCGGTTTTTAAAGGGGTCTGTTTTGGGTACAGGACAGGTATTTAAAATGTCTGTTCAAATAAAATGGTTTTTTGAAAGACTCCTTTTCCTGGACTTTTAATCTGTGGGTCATGCGGGTTTGGGGGTCATGCTGGGGCCGGACATTAGGGTAAATGTCCAGTTCAAATTAAAATGGTGGTTAAAAGACTCCTCCCCCCGGGCCCTTTTTAATTGTGGGTCGCGGGTTAAGGGTATGCTGCGGTCCGGGAAAAGGGCATAGTCAATGCCCGGGTTAAACTAAAATGGGGGTTGAAAGACTCCTTTTACATCACTTTTTAATCGGGGGGGTTTCAGACATTTTTTAAGGGGTCATGCTGATCTCCAGGACAGGGAGAGTCAATGTCCAGTTCAACTAAAATGATGGTTCAAATAATACTGCCTTCCGACACTTTTTAATTTGTGGGTCATGCAGGTTTAAGGGTCATGCTGTGGTACAGGTCAGGGATAGTGAAAGTCTGTGACTTTTTTTCTGTGCCTCTTGGGTTGCCTAATTGTCTTGCCTAAGATGTAGCACATATCCAGTTTACTGTTGTAGATGTTAATTCCAGCTTCTCCTCCCCTTTTTTGGGTGTAAGAATGAAGGTGTTGTTCCTCTCCCATAGACTTTAATGGTCATCGGCGATAATCTGTTATCAACTATCAACTATCGTCATGATAATTGTCGATATCGACTAGCAACTCGATAATGATAGTTGACACAATCGCTCATCACTACTTATGTGTACAACTATACCGACAGAATTTAATTGTATTCTCTTTTGGTCTCTCTGTATTGTGTGAATATCCTTGTCCCCTTTTTACTCCCATATACCTGTTTTTTTAGTATACTCACCTTAGGGATAGGAACTGTGTACCAGGGATTAGTGGGCGGGGTCACCATTTTTGAGGCGGGACCCCTGCTAAGGGTGAGTAAAAGGTATTATAGGGTTAAGGGACAGACAGATCCTTATGATATGTTTTTTGAATACCCACCTTGTGGATTTATGTACGGGTTCTGATTGTCCTAAGGTTAATTGTTTATTGTCTATGGGATTTGTGTTATTTCAATATATTTAATAAATGTTATTTTTTAGAGGATTTTGGATTTTGTACTTGTAGCATTGAATCATTCCTTCCTCATTTGTGGAACCATGGATTTCTCTGAGGCATTAAGCTGCTATCAATAGGGTTAATCTCTTGAAAAAAAAAAAAAAAAAAAACTAGTGGGAAGCAAAACTTCAGAAACAATAATAATATCACCTATTCGACTAGATTTAGTAGACAATACAAACAAATACATTTGCTCATTTTGTATGTGAACAAAATAAAAAGAATTCTCCAGAATGAGATCAGATTTTTACCACATAGACCTCCCACTTTAGGTTCTTTGGTTTCTCTAAGCATACTAAAACCCTGTGATACAAGAGGCACCACATGGCTATGTTGTAAAGGTTTTCTTTTAAATGCGGTCACAATGTATGCACTGTCTGCAACTATGTTTGGAAAACCTGCAAGTTTGTATCATTCAGTAATGGCAAAACTTATGACGATGAAACACAAATCGATGATGATGTAGCCGACCGCACTTGGGAGCCGGGCGAAGCAAGGGCTTCATCATCGTCAGGAAAAGAGGGCGTCAGCTTGCGCATCAGGCAGTGGCGCAGCCAGCAAGTGGGTTGTGTGGCCGTGAGTCAGCAGGATAGCAGCAGTGTGAGGTCAGGAGTCAAGCGGCCATGGGGTAGAAAACCCGCTTCGCAGGTTCAAGAAAGTAGCGGCACAGGAGCTCAGCGAGGCAGCGGCGGTAGTAGTCGCTCAGTGAGGAGCGTTGGCGGTAAAATAAGCTACTCGGCGGTGTGGCAGTTCTTTGGTAAGACACCGGAGGAGCCTAATATGGGTATATGTAGACTCTGTGGGCAGAAAGTGAAGCGTGGCCTGGGAGTTAACGTTGGCATCATGGCCCTGTGTCAACACATGAAGCGTCACCATCCGGTGGCCTGGGAGAATCGTGGCTCAGATGTGGTGGTCCACCAGCCCGCCGCAGCAACAGCAGCGCCCAGTGGCACGCATGCCATTGCAGCCAGTCAAGGTCCACCACCTCTGAAAAGGGGGAGCTGTTTTCTTTCCATATCTCTCTTCCAGTGCACTCTGCACCCCAGTTTAACCCCGCTGGCGCGGGGCAGCCAAACTGGATGGGTGGCCCCAACTTGCCGATTTGCAGTGGAAAAGTCCTGCCCGGCATTAGTGTGGCATCGGGAGGGGTTTTTCAGTGCGGCGGGGGCAATCTTTCCCCCCAAGGAGAACCCCCCTTGCCCACGGGAAATGTGGAACGACTGCCCTTTTGTCAAGATGAAAAGGGCATGGACGGCCAGGTTTCCCCACACACCAATGCCTTGGGCGTCATTTTACTCCCCCTGACCCCTCACCAAACTGTGGAAAAATGAGTCTGGGTTTTCAAACTACTGCCTCAGCCCTATTCTAGCCGCCACCCCCCTGTCCCAAAATCTGTCCCCTTTTCCCCATCTGCCTCCCACCATTTTTTGGCCACTACTGTTTTGCCCCCAAAGAATTTGTCTTTGCCATTCTGACCTCAGTTGCGCTGGGCTGCTGGGTAAACCCCACACTGAGTATTGTGCCACTCTCTGACCTCATGCTGTGCTGCCATGCCCTCCAGTCTCTGTCATTGTGCACTCTGTGCCATACTGTTTTCCACCTCCAAAATTTTGTCATTGTGCCACTGCCTGACCTCATGCTGTGCTGGGCTGCTCCCCGGCCTCCACACTAAGTCATTGTCCCCTCTGTGGCCACTCCTGTTTCTGCCCCCTCCAAAATTTCATTGTCCCACTCTCTGACTCATGCTGCTGCCCGTTACCTTTCCCTCTCTGTCATTGTGCCATTGTGGCTATCATGTTTTTAAAAGAAAGGGGAACTGGATGTATTTTTGTTGCGGGAAAGGGGAAAGAGGAATCGACCAATACATTGAACCCTAAAGGCCTAAAGAAGGCTTTTCATTTTTTAGCATTTATTTATCTTGCTTTTCCCCCATATAATAATTTTTAAAACATGTATATGTGATTAAGTACGGTCAGTGGACATAGCACGGTTGAATATATGACTACAGAAGCATCAGAGTTCACATAGGTTTTTTTTTTTTTTTTTTCCCCCATCTCCCTCCTGCCCCCCCCCTCTGCCTCCACGTTGTCCCTCCTTTTCCCTGTGTTTTGCAATGATGATAGGTATTGATTACGTGAGGCCACAGTTTTTATTTAACATATTGGGATGTATGTATATTGTTTCTGTGAATGAGGGGGTTGTTGGCAGCTGAGTCATGTGATGTGTGCACTCGCATTGTTGTGGCGAGACGCAGCTCGAGAGTGGATTACCATCTATTCATGTATACATTTATTTATATGTAGATTTGTTGTTTCTGCTCGCTGCGTAGGTTTTGTGCTGGCCTTGAATACAATGTATGCAGTGTAGTATGAATGTACTAACAATTTTGCATGATCCCATCATGATGTAATGAATTAGGTGGCTAGCCGTGACCTGTAAGAAAGAATCTTTAATGGGGAAGGTGGGAGGTGAAACTGCAGGAGGGAGGGCGGGCTAACCATAGGGCCTGCAGCTTTATTAAAATGAATATGTATATTAGATATAAAGGAGAAGTGCTTTATGGGAAGAGACTATGACAATAGTGTACAGTACAATGGAGTTTATATGACAATAGTGTACAGTACAATGGAGTTTATATTCCCAATGAATATGCATATTAGACTTGGAGGAGAAGGGGTTTATGGGAGTTGATAAAGCTGGTAGTGTTTCTTGGAATGTAACACCTATTCTGCTTAGTCCGTTCTAGGTGAGCCACGCAGAGGCAATAATATGAGAGAGATGGGACGGAAGTCCATCACAGTCAGGGCTGAAATGTCTATTGATACAGTATGCGGGCGCGGGCAGTACGGTAAGATGGGGCGTAAGCCCGCCATGGAGATGGTGAACTTGTCTGAGGATTGTTAGTTATGGGAGTATGGTGGCAGCTTTAGCAGCACATATTATTAGTGTGTGTGCAGGAGAGTGGAAGGGGGAGTGGGTTTTGTGGATTCTCTGATGGCTAATTGGTGAGCACCTGAATAGGGTGTGTACCTAACATGATATAAAAGGAAATGAGCTTTGACCACATGGGACCGGACCTCTAACCCCTGATGAAGCCAGGTTAGCTGGTGAAACATGTTGTGGAGGTCAGGCATGACGTTTTAAATTGTGATTTCTCACCGCTGTCAACAAGTGCCACCCGCTGCAGAGGGTGTCAAAAGGGAGCCTTATTTGTCCTGTGTTCATTAGATTAGGGACGATTGCCCAAGTAGGAGGCTTGGGATCCCTCACTGGAGTTAATAATTTGCTGTATATATAAGGCTTTCCTGTTGGTAGGTGGGGTTCCACCAGACTTGATAATGGAAAAGGAGCTATTCCTTCCTTCAGAAGTAGAAAGGGTTAAATGGTGAGGTTAGAAATCAGGTTTTTAAATAGTGTGTATAGAGGTTAAGAGTTATACATAATAAAAGTTACGTTTTAGTGTTTTATAGATAGAGAACTGATAGAGTTTAAGTTTGCCTATGGCAAAATAGTAAATATAGTGATCAGAAGTCACTCTCTGTTCTCTTGTGAGATTCCTTTTTTTTAGTTGGGAATGAGGGGAGGACAAAATTTTACCAATTCCTGAGAAGGGCTCATTTTTTAAAAAAGGGAAATTAAAATTTGAG